>RDPX01000051.1:2965352-2995558 GCA_003991215.1 Morbakka virulenta | reverse complement strand
TGTATATATATATATATATATATATATATATATATATATATATATATATATATATATATATATATATATATATATATATAAACATAAGGTAAAACACAAAAAATAAGAACTATGATTGCAACTAAAAGTTCTCATTTTTCGTGTTCTATATATATATGTATATTGCTCTGCTATATGCATTGACCACTTTTTGATACGAATACACAAGATTCCACAATATATATATATATATATATATATATATATATACATATATCATAAAAGAACACAATGCAAAAATTGCAAAATGTCGTATTGAGATTTAGTTCTGAGGACTAAATTGATTTCACAGCAACTCTCATCGATTATTATATTAGAAAAGCCTTATATATATATTATATATATATACATACATACATACATACACGAAATATAAAAGGCTGACCTCGGAGGTCATATACTGGGGCGTTATGGGGCGGCCAGTTCCATTTTAAAGGTGAAAGAGGCCTCCAGTCAAAAATTTGAATGAAATTTAAAATATAACAATTTCAAGATTATTTTTAATAAATAGATTCCAAAACAAAAATAAAACAATAGTAAAACTTTTTTGAAATTAAGAAAGCTTACTCACTATAAAGTAATCTCGTTGACTGTACAAGTCCCCGTTAAAATAGTGGTGAACATCCCTGCCTGTCACGCTGGACACCTGAGTTCGATTCCCTGCCGGCGAGGACTTCCCTTTTTGTTTTTTTAATCTTCTTTTATTTTGCCAATGTATTGCCATAGCATTTTTTATTTGAAGTTCTAACATTATCTTTCGTAAGATTACCAAAGTTTGAATTACCTATTATTTCTATACCACACCCCAAGTGTCAAGGTAGTTGCAGCTCTTTGAACTGAAATGGTCCACCATCACATTTCTAATCGAGCAATGCCTTACAATTATCTTGATAGGGCCTTTTTAACTTACTAGATTGCACTTTTTTTTTACCTGAGCAACGCAGGGTACTTCTGCTAGTGCAATCTAAATAGAAGTGTACCGATTTTACGTAAGATTTTAGACAGTGCTTAGTTCAGTACCGTAACCTACTTTACTTTTTTGAAGTAGTGATTTGTTGCGAAACAGTTTCTTCCGAACTTTTTATTCTATTATTTTTCTTCACGAAGGAAATAAGTGATCAAATAATAATACCACATGTCCCAATCTTTTATTGCAATCATCAGTTTGCCAATACACATTTTCAGATGTTTTTGAATGATCTTAAATAATATATTTTTATCCACCATTCAAAGTTTCTCCAACATTCTTCAGATCGTTGAAGGAAGTGGCTCACAAAGCATTAACGGAACTCAGCGTTTCTGATCCTCAGCTTTTGGCATCACAGCAGGATTTATGCGCCGTGGTCACGTCATTCTTTTGTTAATAAAATATATTGTTAAAATTTAAACAAATTGGAGTGTTTGGAAGTACAAATCATAACAAATGGTAGACACAAGTTGCACTAAACTATGAATCAGTGCCGATGGTTTTTGTAGTTTGTTGTTGTACCAGTTTCAGCTGTACGCTATCTAGCGATAACGTAAAAGCCAAGTTTTTAGAAAACATGGCCTTGCACTTTATAGGTTTTAGCCTGGTTTGCTTCAAAGAGTATTTTCCACGTGTTTTTCTTTGTATTAAGCACATATTATAAGGATGCAAAATAATTCCACAAGTAAACAAAAGCTTTTACTTTTGTATGGTATAAAATGGATCCCGCAAAGAAAACGCTTCTTTGCGAGGGATTGGGTTTCCCTTAGCCGTTGCTACCCTCAGGCATGGTACCTTTAGCATGGAGGTAGTATCAGTTTATTGTTCTTCCTTTTTGCCTTGAACTTTCGATCGGCAGCAAGGGCCATGTAGGTTCACGGACAGGAGAGCATGTATGTATTCATTGTCAATAGCAAGTCGAGGATGACTACAGTCACAACATTGGGCTGTAACGACCCAATTAGCTGGAAAACTAGCTACTGCAAGAATACATCAAAGATTAGGGAAATATAAAGAAATATAAATAAGGGAGATAGCTGGTAAGAAGGACAAGTGTTCTTTCAGTGGATGTCTGAAAGAAAAACACGGGACGTTACTAATCGAAAATGAATAAATTATTTAGCATTGGGAAGCATATTTTAAGGAAATATTAGGCCTATAAAGCGGCAAGAAGAGATGAGGACTATGGAGAAGATATTCTAAAAACCGTAGCAAATAAAAGAGGAAAGGCATAATATCAAGATCATTAGCATGGAAATGTTAGGGACTGCCGAGGGAGTAGGTTTAGAAATGTTGATTGAGTTTATTAATAAGGTTTACACATAACACAAAAAACATCTTTTAAAATTAATATTTGTAGTAATTCTAAAAATTGCCTAAGGCAAGTGAAAGTGAGCTTAATAGAACAATTAGTATAATGAGCCACACAAAACGTCAGAGTACTGCTGAAAAGGGCAATGTCTGAAATTAAGCCAGAAAAATCGAATGGCAATTGCTGGTTTCCTTGGAATAAATAAACAAGAAATACCATTTAAATGGTAAAAACATTGATAAAAAGAGGTATTGAAATGGAGTAGGATATTTACATGTGCATGATTCATTACACGAAAGGACACGACAAGGTAGGACAAGAACCACTTATGAATATCTTTAAAGGGATCAACATAAAAGAAAAAAAAGGAGACAGATAGGAAAAATTTATTGGTACAATCAAACATTAAATTGAATTAGTAGCATGAAAAAAGATCAGAAAAGGCTAGGGGCAGGACTATATAATTTCTCTAGACGGGTTTTCCTTCTACAATGAAAGAATAATGAATGCATGGGAAAACTGCTTGGAGCGAAAGTAGTGGGAGTTAATTTAACTGTGCAGGTTCTGAAGCTGATTTAGCACTCACAGCAAACTCAGTCTTCAGCTGACGTAAGGTAAAGAAAGAGAGTGAACTTTATCTTTTCTCCTTAAAAAAGAAGAAAACTGATAGTCTTGTATTCTCTAAAAAGGATAAGATTCCAAAGTCTAGCATAAAGTTAGACTGAGTAGAACTGGAGCAGAAGAAAAATTTAATTGTTTGATGGTATCTTTACCTCAGATGGGAGAAGGATTATCGAAATTAATAGAAGAATTGGACAATATATACGTGTATTTATAAATATGATAAGAATTCTCATTGGTAACAAAAATCTAAATCAAAACAAGGATCAGAGCATTAAAAGTGTCTTTGGAAATATGGTTAGCATTCTCACTAGTAAAAAAGGCTCAATCAAAGCAAGGATCAGGGCATTAAAAGTTTATATCTTGCCCATCTGAAGCGTGCGTGTGGAACACGGAACATGGGAAAATTAGAGGAAATAAATAAGTTAAAATGAAAGGAAAAGTGTGGCTGTAACTTAAACTGAAAGGAAAAGTGACGACGAAGTGCTGACATTAATGAGAACGGATAGAAAAGCTGGTATTGGGAATCCAAAAACAACAAATGACGTTTTCCGGTCATATAATTACGGAAAGAAGCCTTGAAGAGTTAATAACAAGTAGAATTGAGAGGACCAGGGGGGAAAAGGGAGAAAAAAATGAAAACAGATTGTTAAAGTCATTGCAAGATCATTTACAGTTGCCGAGAAAGAGTAAGAAGGAGAATAAGAAACAAAGGTATGTAGACCGACTCAATTCGCAATATAGAACACAGTTTACTTCAAAATACATTCACCGAACATCCCCAATACATAATGATACATCATTACCTGTATGTACGAATAAAAAATAAATGTTTCCTTGAAAAACACACATTTGGATACCTTTTGCGTTAAATGAAAGATCAAAATTACACAATAAAGACTTTTTCGTTGATTTTAGTTATTTTATCTGTGTGTATAAAAAAGAGTAGATACAAACGTTACGAAATATTTTGCCAATCAGCTGTTGTTTCGCTGGATTACGTCACTTGACGTGTATTCCTTTTTCTTCAGCTACAAATTTAGCTGTCTTCACAGTACAAATATCATTGAAGGTAACATAAAGAGAAACTTTTTAAAAAGTCGTTAACTACCTATTACTACGCAGTTTTGTTAGAAGCGTCTTTTACTAAACTCTGTTAACTCATTATTCATAGGTCATTCGAGAAAAAGATTTATTTTAAAGCAATTAAACTTGACCCAGCATAAGTTGAACATCTGTTGACATCTACCATGGAGTATACTATATTAACATAAACCATTGCTAGGGATTTTAGGAAGTTAATTGACGAAAATTGGTAGGATTAGTTAATTTTTGCACGGGACATGCGTCAGCTGTTTCAAAATAGCTTACGCAAAGTTTCTAAACCATGTAGAAATGTTGACACAGTTATTTTTAAAAGGATCGCCTTGTTCGCAGATATCCCATCTTGTTTAGAGCATGCGCATTCATGTTGAGAAAATACATTAATTTCATGGAAGACAGATATAAACTTTACATAACCAACTGTTCAGAAGTTTTGTATCTTTAAAAAATCTGTTAATCAGTATTTGTCAATTATACGTTATATATTGTTGAAGAAATGTTCTTGTCATTATCTTTTTGTTGCCCATTCTATCCGTTTCGGGTATCCCCTGGTCATCTAATATACATACGGATTTCAAATACACTACTTTTCTGTTCATGACAAATTTTGATAAAATTTTGGAAGATTGAACTGTCCGCTAAAAAATTAAAGTGGGGTGGTTGAAAAATGACCCCTTGCGGTTCTGGTTGATTATGTTATTGCTGAAGCCTGTTTTTTTGTCCCACGATAGAAATTGTATGATGAAACAAATATTTTGTCAGCCTCGATCACCCTACGTCAAATGTCACTCAAAATCTTCAGCCCCGAAACAACAAACTGTAAGAGGAATGCGGCTTCTTTGAAGTACAAGCAGCACATTTTTCATTGAAACCAGACCAAGTCAACACCTTTTTGAATCATGTTGTTTGACCAGAGGAGCTTTTTTCCCCAACTTGGAAACAGAAATTTGGGATTTTCCAGCCATTTGCCAAATCGTAGGATTTTCTTCAAATTTTCTTCATGTCCTCAGAAATTTTTAGGGGAAATTTTAGAAAATTTATTTGTAAATGTTTCCATTTGTTTTGGAATCAAGGAGAAAAAATACATTTTTTCTTTAATAACATGAAATAGAAGAAATTTCTGTGATTTTGGCAGGTACTGGCAAATATTTGCGTGTGTAGTTGAAATAGCAAACGTCAGTTCTATGCCTGTATTGTATGTCTCTCCTATTTTGATTCCGGATATAGTATCCAAGTGTTTACTGGTATGACATTCGACAATTTGAAATCCCATTCAAGTATTTTGCTCAGGCGACCAGCAAAGGTTTCTTCTTGTTCACAGTAGCCATTGCCGTCGTCATGAGAGGCATGACGAGCACAGACTTTTTTTGGTGATACAAACATCCAGTAAACTCCCCAAAAATCGTACGAAAAATATAAATTTGGATACAACTTTGGCTTTCTTTATTCTTAAATAAAAGTTGAAAGGGAGACTAAAAGAAGTTTGTAAGGTAACAGTTGTTAGGCTTTATTTCATTATTAACAGAATGGTTTATCATTTAGAAGTTTGAAGAGCCATTTAAATCACTACCAAAGAACCCATACCACGGTGTTGATCCAACACCCTCGTACATGTTACGCTCTGCCTAACTCCTGACGGTTTCTACTTAATCTTTTCTGCCGACTTTAAATGCTCACTCCATTCTTTTTACTCATTAAAGAGGCAAAAGGCTGCCCCTTCCTGCCACTAACGTTTTTATCACTGCTTCCATGTTGTATTAAATGATTACCAAATTACAAATTACCAATAAATGTTTGAAATTGTGAATATACCATGATGTCTTTTGATGAGGATTTCTTCCTGTTCATGCCCTGACTTCACACACATGATTTCATATAATTTTTTATGTTAAAAAGGAACCAATATTCCTTGCAAGCTAGTTCACTGGCAGCCCTCATTAGAACATTTTGGGTTTGAAATGTGAGCGCTACTTTTTTAAAAAGAAAATTAGGAAAAAATTCTTACGCAAATGCACATATCTTGGGACAAAAGAAGTTTCATGACCGGCCTCAATGGTGGAAGACAGACCTTTTAAATTGGAATTTATGAAGAAAATGACCTTGTTCCAGATGCGAAAGTACTGCAAAGAAGTGTTTGGTACAATAGAGATGGCCAGAATACCGCTTCAGGAAAAGCGGTATGGATGAGCTTTGTTGCACGTTAACAAGATCTCCGTTGGTAATGATGATGATTATTATTATGATCACCATCATTATAAAATAGCAAAAATAATCTTGTGTTGGCCTCTGAAAAGGGACCAGATCGAAATCTGGGGCGCGCAGGCACTCACACACAGGTTCATGAAGTGTGGGATTTTTGTCCTCCTGAAAGAATGAATTTAAGTCCATTTCAGTCTTATTGGGATTTTTTAACATTCAACCTGTTAATCTTGGTTTCATTTGTTTTCATCTGACACTTCCAACGCAAAGGAATTTTCGAAAGAGCAGACATATTTTTGCCTGGCCCACCGTGAGCAGCTTGGAATTCCTTGTTGAAACAAAAAGGTAAGTGAATGTGTTAGTTTTCACAGCCAATTCCATTTTGCTTTATCCTGAGAACTCTTGTTCTTATTTGGTTATAAATTAGCCCTACTTGAGTGAGAAGGATTCCAGTACGCCTGATGTGTCAACGAAACTGTCAAGTGCGAGCAAAGCACAGAGAAAAACGTTTCTTCCATGTAATAGGTAAAACGACAACAAGGAAAACTGCTGGCTGATACGATGCAGAAAGTCATTTATATATATATATATATATTTTTTATTTTTTTTATTTTTTGTAACTTTTGCTAAAATGGATTTGTTTTGTAATGGATAATTGGTGTAGTGGAATAATAACACAGGATCATAATTTTATATCTGGTTTAAAGACAGTGCTTGTTTTTTTGTGTACCGTCTTCCCCTTGAAAGGGCATTTTGAAGGAGTAGCTTTTATTTAAAAACTAGTTTTTTAGTAACTTTTCTAGGGTTATTTATTTTGTATTTTAGCATATTTTGTATATATCTCTCATGTACACTATCATAATCACAGGAGCTTAAATTTGAAAATATCAGCTGGCCCTTCAATTGTTTAGGCATTGTACCTTATCTTTTCATACATTTCTTCAGGCCCATTAGGCTCCTTTCACAGCTTGCTGTTAGCTTTCTGTCTTTGCTAAGAGAATTAAGGAGCCAAAAAACTCTTTTTTTTGCTTCTGATTAGTTTCATTTACAATTATCCAATTAAACATACTTTTATCCCAAATAACAAAGTCTGCATGGCCCATTATCATTCAAAACGTGCAAAGCACAGCAATAATCTATTTCACACTGCCGAACGTCCAATATTACTTGCCAAAATCCAAATTCACATCACAATACAAGAGGCATCAACGAATTGAAATTTGGACAAAGCGATTTGTAAGTTACTTTGAAAACGTCAAGTGGGTTTGCACTGGGTGTTTTTGTGTTAATATTTTGCATTCGAAAATGTTACACAAAAGTTTTTCATGGGTTGGATCTAGGAGAATGTGGCCTGCAAAAAATGCTCGCTTCTGGCAGCTAAAATGTAATTGTAAGTACTCTGTGTTTGTTGTGGTAAATAGTTTAAAAGTTATATCGAAATTGTATGCTTATTTATGCTTACTGCATTTTCCAAAGACAGAGAAAGTGTACCTTTCTGCCTTGAACTTTTTTTATTTGAACCACTTGAGGGTTGATTTGAATTCCTTCAGGACTGTTAATTAAGTGGCTGTGTTCAGCAGACAACCAAATACACAGCATTTCATCAATGCATACTTTTTCTTGGTACGTAATCATCTTAAAGAAGTTTAAGTGGACGAGAAAAGTAACTCCACTGCCTTTGCCATGGTGAAGTAGACAGAGAGTGCGGACGATGTCATGCCGGTTTTGAACGTGCTTACTTTTTTACATGAATTTAGTTTATATGAACCCAAAGGCTCGTGTAACCTGAAATTTGACGATATAATGAGTATAGGCTAGACAAATAATATATGTACATTAGAATATATGTACAGTAAGTAATAAATTTCTAGCCCCCTATTTTTCAATTTAGACTGTACACATAAATAATTCTTGCAATAGCCAAGTGGCTCCATTAACTTTGGTATATAAACTTTCAATATAGTTTGTAGCTTTTATTTTAATACTTTACTAAAACTGATGCCAATAAAATATCAATATATTAAGGCTCGAAAAACCCAGCTTTCGTACCGACACAGGAGATAGGATTTTCAGGATATACTCTATTCCGTCCCCTACCGCACCAAGAAAAAAATTAAACTGCAGGGAACACACCATGATAACACCTGTGGTGGAATACTTCGTAAAAGAATTCCTACTCCATTCATTACCATTCATAGGAAAATAGAACACCACGTACTGGGTCTTTCATTGATGGTATCCCTGGTAAACAGTGGGCCCCTTTTTGTCTTTCACAGATTCCATCTATGAAAGACCTAAAAGGAAGCAACAGATCAAGAAAAAGGGGAACAGAAAGCATGCAATACACCATAAAACGCAAGACACGTGGATCACCCTCCAGGACCCTCTGTGGAAAGGTCCTTCTTTGGTTGATCAAGATTCTGCACAATGCACTTTTATTTCGTCAGATAAACATAAGAATTGCTGGCATACAATTACATAATCTCAGTTTAGCCACAGCACACAACTTGACTGTCTCGGTCAGGCTCTATTTTACTCAAAACGAAAAAGAGATCTTTTGACTGAGAAGTGATGTAAATTCCTGTCTGCAGAGGAGGATGTGGCACCTTTTTCGGTGCCGCCTTCAAAATGAGATTTGACACCCAAAATAGACAAATGCAGCATTAAATGACAAATATTCTGTCTCCCAGACACAAGCCACTCTCTAAATTGATGTTGTGAAAAAAATTGTGTTTCGGGACGCAGTTATCGTCCTTTCATTTACCGACTGGTCAAAATAATCTAATATTTTCCAACCAACCGATTAGAATCACAGACAACGGATCCAACAAGTAATTTTGGGATGCGGCTTTGAAAAACAGTCCATTACAGACTTCGATTACCATAATATTGTTTACACATTTGGTTGAAAACAAAATGTTACTTCAAAAATTTGCTGATTCGCACTTGCAGCGTTAGATATAATCTGGTATTTTCAAGATTGTTCAACGATAAAAATCAATTCACATTGCACTTGTCATTGTAAAATAAACCAACAAAAACGAGGAACATTAAAATCGTCCTCAATTATACCCCATTACATTAGAACTCACGTCCTTCACTCAACCCGTCATTTTATTTTTAGAATATATATATTTATAGCATATACTTACATGCATACATAAATACATAAATAGATTCATACATACGTACATACAAACATACATACATACATACATACATACATACATAAAAACATACATACATACATACATACATACATACATACATTCAAACATACATACATACATACATACATACATACATACATACATACATACATACATACATACATACATTCATACATACATACATACATACATACATACATACATACATACAAACATACATACATACATAATATAACTGATACAACCAAAATGTTTTTAGTTATGTAACAGAGTGAATTTTTAAAATTATTTTTAAGCCAAATTTTAATCCGCCTTAAAAAATTGTATTGCGACTACAGCGGGTTTTATTTTATCAAGGGATTGAAAGGAAAACATCAAGGTAAATATTAAATTAAAGCGCCACGCCTAGCAACGGGAAGTGCGCAGGCTGAGAACAGTCTTTATTTTCACTAGTCAGCAGTTGCAACTATTGTTATTCAAAGATATTTTTAGTTGACGAGACGGAACTGAAACGAAATGGGTATTGTGATTCACCAATCTGCACTTTACGATGGTATGAACTACTTATTTACTTTAGTTTTTGTGCTCAGTGATTAAAAGGATTTTTGCCGACGGTATGTTTGGTAATTTATACCAGTCAATATCAAGTTATGGGTCTAGATTTAATGAGATTTGTAGCAAAGCATCGATTTTAGTTTCCATCTATCTATCTATCTTGGTCGATTTTCACATCGCATTGTAGTTTCCATGCCGTAAGAATATTTCTGAAGTACACAGTTTTTGACGTCCTTACTTTTATGAAGAAATGTGGCTTAACGATTTAAATTTAACCATGCCATCCTCGACTAGACGCTGATGCTCTCTCCATTATTTAGCAGGTATTGACTTGCCAGGTGTTTAGTGGATTAGACAACCACAAAACCTATAAAACCCAGTTATTTTCTATATATTTTGTTATTAATGGTATATGTAACTGAATGGTTATATCCTGTAAAAAAGTTTGTGATCACATTTATAATAAGAATACTGACGTACAAAAGTGTTACTACGCAGATATCTGCGACATCTATTGGACTCATGTAAGGTTGTAAAGGGAAAAATATTGTTGAATTTGTTATTTAATTAATATATGCTACTTGCATAATGGAGATGCAGCTGAAACAGATGGGTAGAGGAAAGCAACTAGATAAAATCATTGCTGGTAAGATATTAACTGGGTAGATATTCCTATTTGATTTAATGATATTGATGTTGTTGTTGTTGTGATAATGGAGAAACAATACAAATTCCTCCCAAAGATTCCGGATCGGCAGTGTGAAAATAGAATATTCACCCCTTTAATTGGGTTTAGACCATATTTTTTATTCCGTGCAGATATATCAGACAAGACACTTGAGTTGACACAAGCCTCTGTTATAATTTTGCCGTAGGGAAAATGGATCCAGCCAAGACCCTCGGGGGTATTCCTGAAACATCAGTACAGATCTTTGAGCCAGGAAAGAAGCAGCCAAATGGAATAGATACAGCAACACACCAAGGCGTTAATCAATCAGTTTCAATGAGTAGCATTTCATCAAAACCGGAATATAAGAAACAAATAAGCAGAGTTAACCTCATAGAAGAACCAGATGCTCATAGTCTGGTAATAAAGATTAAAAAGAGTTTGGCTTGTTCAATGGCTGTCCGCCTCATGATCGTTATGGGAATCTTTGCAGTCGCCTTCCTTATCATGTTGGGACTATATTTGGCAGCATCTGCCAGATCATACAAGGTAAAGTTGGAAAGATCTTTGCCCTTAAAAGTATCAGTAGTAAGATTACTAGTATAAAAGCCTCTTACGCTTGAGGCATTTCCAGTCCTAAGATGCTCGCTTTAAATGCAATTAAGATACTGAGGAATAAATTATAAAAAGTGAAGTAGTAGGGAGAACTGATAAGTAGTGAATAATACGTGGAATTTTTTTTCCATTCCGCTTCATTTCATTCCAGATTTGAGAGTTCTTGTCTAAAACAGATAAGGTAATCAGCTTATATAAAAAGAAGAAATTACTGTTCCCACTAATAACATATCGTAAATGATTAAAAATTGAAAAACTGAAGGTATACTTAAAATTTATTAATGTACATATGTGTTTACAAATAACATGCTGTAACTACTCTTGACAGTTATGTTATGTTTGTTTTAATTTACGGGAAACGACTCCCCGATCCCACTGCTATTCCTTTTTATGCGAAAGGTTACAGTTAAAGCATTTGTTAACATGAATAAAGTAAATACTTATTACTTATGCGTACCATTGCTGAAGGAAGTGCTAAGATAGTGGAGGTAGAGTTCTTGGCCATACTCATGTGCATAGGCGCATGGTTCATTGCCTTGGGAATTTATTGTTCAAGAGTGCATTAAGCTGTTAGTTTACTAATATAAACAAGTTAACCTTATTTTGGTTGAAGTTATGATATCGATGTTTGGCAGTTGAGTTTCCTTTCGTGTTATTTACAAAGTTCAAAGCTTCGGTTGGTGAAACCACGGACAGGGTGTTGCACATTTATGCTACTTGAAATAAGCCACCAGGTCAATTAATTGTTTAATGACCTAAAAGAATTAGCCTTCAATCAAAATTACAAGTTTTAAGTAAACGACTTTGTATTTTACATAGCTTGAGGAATGATTATATGACATGTTAATTTTCATTCTCAAATTTATCACAAGTGGGAAGTGCAACCGAAATTGCTTAACGAAGCTTGAAAGGCACCCTATTATTTGGAGCTTTAGTTTCCTGCATGTCTTCTTTAGTACGTGGATCGTGACCTGTTCACCTTTAATTAATTTAGATAAATCGTGTTTTTTTCCATATTGTATATTCAAGCATTATTTCTTATTTATGTTAAAATAGGTTTTTATTTGTTGTATTATAAAAAAAAAAGGAACACCTACTTGTTAAATTAGTCAATGAAAGCAGAAACAGCAGAGTGTGTAGATCGACCAAAGTCGTAATCAAGGTATATGGAGTATGGGTTTAATTTAGGGCAAGATTCCGTTAAAAAATAGCAACTCAAAATTTTCATTTATTTTTACAAAGAAATTAGACTGAAAAAACTTCAGTCTTTAAGCGCGAGCCTAATTTTTTTTTTTTAGTTTTTTTTTTTTTAGTTTTAACGTTTTTATATTTTATTTTATTTATTTTATTACTGAGTAAAGAAGTGTATAAAAATAACTGAACATTACTGAGCAAAGAAGTGTCTTTAAAAATAACTGAACATTACTGAACAAAGAAGTGTCTGAAAAAACCTCTGAACTTCGCTTAATACATGGATGGGTGCCCATTTGGTCTGCATTCAACTCAGTTTCAGAACTGACCAACTCATTGTTCTATTACACAATATAACACGCGTACAGGGCACGCATTAAAGACTAGTCTATTATAATGTCAATTGTCTATAAAGAAAAGATAAATCGCCCAAGATCAAGAACAAAATACAAAGATATACAAGCGCCGCCATACTTTCTCGCGCTTAAAAAAGTAGACAATATTAGATAAATCAATATATTTAACAGTTGCCGACTTCGTTGCAACACCTCACAAGGATCTTCTGAATAATGATTTGAGATTTAGAGAAACCTTAATTCATTCGTCTTCGTAAAAAAACAGAGGATAGGCATCAGCTTCTTAAAAATTAATGAAGCAAAGCATAGCTGGGATATTCCCCTTCTTTATCAAAATTAGGTTACTCGTTAGACTTAACAACCTTTCCAGGACACCTGAAGCATTGGAAAGTTTGTTATATTGACTGAATGACTGATTGATTAAATGGTTTTTGTAATGTGGAGATGCGTTTTTTTGTCAGCACTGGTTTTTAGGGTATATGTCCAATGTGTTTAAGATACTTAAGAGGAGTGACATAGGAGAAGCAATAGATTATTAATGATGTTATACCTCGTGAAAGTGGCAGAGGCCTATCGCTTTGAAGAAAAGTGTGAGAATTTGAAAACACAGAAGAATGGCATTCGTTATAGAAGGATAGAAAACCTCAGAACGAAAGAAGGCAGTTGATTAGCTTACAGTGCTTCTACTTACCGATCATCATCATCATCATATTCGGTTTAACGTCACTTTTACATGCTAGCATGTGTTACCGATACCTGTGCCTTCTTCGTTTGGTGTCTTTACCAATATAGAGACACGAATGGGTGCATTTATGTACCAAAGCTGCAAACTCGTGTTTTGATTTTGTTGCTTATTTTGACTGTTTTTGCAGCAGAGTCATACTGAGGCTTATGTTAGATTTTTTCTTTAGGTTTTGAGGTTGTACAGGGTGTTAAGTGCAGTTATTTTTCTATGATTTGTATTGGTAGTGGCCATTTTGAAATTTTGTTTCTTACGTATGCAAAATATTTTCTTTTTGAAGTCAACAGCAGCAACAAATGGCAAAATTAAAATTCATCCCAAAGTTCAACAGTGTGTTATCAAAGCATTTCCAAGACCTCTTAAAGGTATCCCGAAAGAACTGAAGGAAAAATTATCAAATATAAATAAACAGGTTAAATTGTTATACTCAGCACTGGGGATCAAGGTAAATTATGCTCCTACTTTTCATAAGTAAGACGTTATTCTGCTTTAATGACGAGTGGTAATAATAGTAATAAAATAATAATAATAATAATAGTAGTAGTAATATTAGAAGTAGTAGTAATAGTAGTAGTAATAATAGTAGTGGTAGTAGTAGTAATAGTAATAGTAGTAGTAGTGGTAGTAGTAGTAGTAGTTGTTGTAGTAGTAGTTGTACCAGTAGTTGTAATAGTAGTTGTAGTAGTAGTAGTAGTAGTAGTAGTAGTAGTAGTAGTAATGGGAATTGAATGGCAGTGTTTAGAGCAGTCATGTATGCGTAGTCATGTATCCGTTGGGTTTTTTTGCAATATTTTGTCATTTTTTTTAACCAAAAATTGTTGTTTTTAACTGCTGATGGGATATTAATTACATTAAATGAGAATGACGTACACGATGTTAACATAGAGACCTTTACTTCTTCATCGTTATGGAGTTATTTGCAGAAAAGACACATTTTTATCCAGATACAAAATAAAACCTTTGTTTTTTTAATTATTGTTGGTGTGCGGATAAGTAAAAGGTTGCTCTGGTCCTCTAAAGCAGGGATCCCCAACCACCAGACCGTAGAGAAATTCCTGCTGGGCCGTGGCATGACAAAATTATTGTTTTGGTGTTTACATTTTAATAAATTTTATTGGTTTTGGTTTTTCTTTTTACTTTTATTAATGTAGATATAAGAGCCTAAACTGGTTCAAATATAACGACTTGGAGGCCCGATGTTTAAGTTTTAATTTGTAAATCTGCCATTGATCCATGCACCGGTCCTCAGGAAGTTCTTAAATTTTCAAACCGATCCTTGGCACACAAAAGGTTGAGGGCCATTACTTTAAAGTATGTTTTGTCTGGAATTCAAAACCAGTGTAAGCGACAGGGCATGTCAGTATTACTAAGACATTAGATAATTTTATTTAAATCACTCCGCATTTGGTGAAATTTCACAATGTCATGCCAG
Source organism: Morbakka virulenta (assembly GCA_003991215.1). Lineage (NCBI taxonomy): Eukaryota > Metazoa > Cnidaria > Cubozoa > Carybdeida > Carukiidae > Morbakka > Morbakka virulenta. The sequence continues at coordinate 2,980,588 of RDPX01000051.1, read as the reverse complement.
TATGGAGATAATCAGTCTGTCAAAAAGCCTGTCATGAAAATAAATAACTTTATGATGTCTTTTGGTTTTAACGTCATTTTGCCCAGTAACTGGGGGTCAGAAGGTGCCCTTCAAAGGGAATTTTGATTTGGATGTGAGGAATTTCTTGACTGGATGCCCTTCCTGACGCCAGCCAATGTCATTTTTCTTTCGTAAAGTTCTAAATCAGACCCGGAATCTCTTGGTTACGGTGCAGCTGCACCAATCATTAAGCCACGGCTCCTCTAAAAAACTTTATGATATTAATGGTTATGGATTCTACAGTCAGAGTAAGTTTCTTGGAAAAGGAGGAGAAATTGCATCTTGCAGCAAACAATGCATTAGTTGGGTTAGAAGAATCATTACGGAAAAGTATAGTCATGTATTTGGCTTGAAGTGTTTGTAAACAAATTACACAGCTTTCTTATATGTGCGTTATATCATGCTCACAATCCCTAAAATATCCTTCAAGAAACTTTGGCACTGAGTTCAACGACACCTTAATTACTGTCAGTCAAGGTAACAAAGAGATCCTCCTTTTAGGAGATTGCAGCGTAAACTTTTCAGAAAGATCATATAAGAACACTTACAGTTCGATCAATTTTACAGTTATTTGGACTAAGGAGCTGGTTATTTCACTAACGCGTATCACAGAAGAATCTTGGTCTTTAATTGATATCATTTTATCATACTAAGAACACGTAGCAGAAACCTTTGTTATCCTTACATTGCTTTGTGACCATGACATTGTTGGTTCTAGACTAAACCAGCAAAAATATCAACTTAAAATTACCAAATACCGAAATTTTGCTAATTACCTACAAAAAGGATGACCTTGTTTCTTGCTTAGTGCTAATGTAATTTTAACACTAGTGGTAAAATATGAAAAAAAAATTAGAGATCTAAGCATGACAGTTGAAATATGTATTACAATATTTAGAGTTTTTCCAAAATCAGTACAACAGAGATAAGGAGAAGATACAAGAATTTTTGGTAACTAACTTTTCGATCATAGTTGAAAAACTGAAATAAAAACTATGCCATTTAGGAATTTATTTGGCTATTTAAAAAAAGCCTATACCTCGATAAGGGAAAACTTCCACGTTTTGCTATTTTTCACCTACGTATGTTCTAAAAAAGTTAAAATATTACAAAAGCAACTGGACTGGACAATCTGCCATCTGCGTTACTCGAGGATTTTGCTATAATGAATTTTTCAATAACAACTGCGATAGTACCAAAAATCTGTAAGAAGCTAGGGTAAAACCAATATACAAGTCTGGACTAACTTTGTCACGAGAAATTTAAAAACCAATGTTAGTCCTGTCAATTTTACCAAAATTGCTTCAGGCTGCTATTCATGGTCATTTGTTTTTCTGAAACATGATTTTTTGCCAGAGAAGTAGCTCAATTATCAACTAAAAAAGAAACGTTGAACAGAAACAGCTGCAACACTACCTGTTAATGAGATAAGGAAAGCTTTTTGAAGGGGAAACCTAGTAACTGCACTTTTCCCAGATCTAAGCTGCGCCTTCGATACCAGGGTACGTTATTAAGCAAAAGCTATTCGCTCGGTGTTAAAAATCACGAGATAAGTTGTTTTCCTAGTAACCTCTCTGAGAGAAACAAAGTTGTCGAAATTGGAGGTCGCTAGTCCACAAAGAATCGACATTTGACTGGTGTTCCACAGGGATCAAATTTTGGACCTAAGATTTTTTTCGTTTTTTTTAATGATTTTACCACTTGCTTAACAAACTCAGAAGAATTACAATACCAAAATGATACCGTATTGTATTGTATTTTATTGTATTGTATTGCATTGTATTAGTGAAAAAATCTAAATTTAGTAGAAGCTCTTTCAATCAGGACCGACGTGGAATTCCTAAATATTGTTTTGAGAACGAGTTGCTGCTGAACCATAGGAAATCAAATTCTGAATTTGTATTTCGAGAAACACAACAAAAATTTGAAAAATATGAGACTGACGTAAACGTAATATATTGTGGACTACCCATTAACACCAATGATAGATGTAAATTCGATTCCAAGGTAATAATTCTCTCGAATATACGACCAACTTTGACTATCGATGCAGGTACAAGAGTTTTTTAAAATGATAATAACTTATGCCCCAAATTACTGTTTCAATAAGCACTTACAGCCTACAAAAGTCAAAACGTAAATGGATGGAAAAACGAGCAAGAGAAATTGATGATTATACTACGACCGAAAAGATATTCTCAATCAAAACAGTGCAAAACTACTCAAATGTTCAGTGTGTGAATTAGAGTATGAGTGAAAATATTTTTACGTCCATTAAATGCTTTTTATTATTGGGTAATTATTGATTCACAAAAGAAGATAAAAAGGTTCCCATAATGAGTAAAATAGACAATTTGAAACAAAATATAAACCACAAATCTTTAAGAGGACATATTAGGGTAGCAGTCTTTATATCCCGAGACACTTTTTTATCCTTATAAAAATTTCAAAATATTTAGTAGTAGTAGTAGTAGTAGTAGTAGTAGTAGTAGTAGTAGTAGTAGCAACAGCAGTAGTAACAGTGTACGTTTGTGGAGGGTTAGTAAAAATTTAAGTAAAACGCAACACTTGGTTAAGAAATACAAAGAAATGTAATTTTTAAATTTAAGAAAAAATGGTCTGCACTTTTGATCTATTCTTTGTGCAATGCTTTTTTGGAGAAACGAAAGAGAAGTCACAAAACGCAGGCTGGTAAGAGCATGTTTTTTCGTTCATCAGTTTACATAGGTCCTCTCCTCTGATTGCTTTACATATCGAAGTGTTTTGTGGCGATTTTGTACTTTATTGCAAAATTACAGCTCCCACCCTTGTTTACGCCGGAACTATAGGTACTAGTAGAAGTAATGCTTACCAGGGTATTTAGGTTTAATTTTTTGGCTATGTTTTTTGTCGGATGGGAATTTTGTAGAATTTGGGATTATATAGCCCTCTAAAAGATTTACAGAACATCTTTTAATCCTTGTGACACTAAATACGGAAAACAGTGCTCTGACCAGCTAGTTATTTTATCAACTAACGCTCCCATATTCAGTTCAGTGTCGGTATTGTCATACGTCACAAGTCTTTTTGACAGTAACCTTTGTATTAACTCCCTTGCTTAGTAGCGGATCTTGAAAAACAGAAATTTGGTCAGGCATTCAGTGGGTGATGAGACCAGGATAAGACCCATGCAAAAAGAAACAGATCTAGTGTAGTTGAATCTTTTTTTTTCAAGACAGACAGTTTAACAGGACTTATGAGCCTGTGTTACGGTTGAAACATTTAGATAGATTAGAGATAATTAAATATTTTTAACCCGAATATATTTGGCATTTCCCAGGCTCATTAATTTTAATGAAAAACTTTGGCAATAGTTTAAAAGTTATTTATTTTTCTCTGGATCAATATTTGTTCCATTGTTGTCCGTTTTCAACGAGTAACTTTGTTAAAAATGGAAAACACTATCAAAAAAGTAAGAGAACGAATATTTACAGAACATCAAATATGAACAGGGTTTCATCCAATTAATGCGTTGGCAGACTCTCTGTTGAGCATTAAACCTACTCCTTTTTCGTGTGATTCCTCAGGCCCAGAATAAAGGAGAGTTGTGTGCCTGTTTCTGATCTCTGATCCGACCCATCGTACCTCTGTGATTCCCAAAATGTCAAGTTGGTAGCTTTCAAATTCTCTGATTTCCTCTGATGAATAGATAGATAGATAGATAGATAGATGGATAAATAGTTAGATATATTGATTGATTGATTGATTGAGTGATAGATAGATAAATAAATGGATAGATAGATAGATAGATAGATAGATAGATAGATAGATAGATAGATAGATAGATAGATAGATAGATGGGTGAATGGATGTATAGATAGGTAGATGAATGGATGGATGTGTAGATAGATATCCGTTGTACAATTACATTAACAACACATACAGCACTTTTCTTTAAGGCGGTTTCTTTGAATGTATACTATCGAGGACACAAATGGACAAGTGTTAATCTTGGTCATACCAACTTCAGTGAAAAATCTTCAAAGGCACCAACGGAAGATACAATTTGGCCAATTGCAAGTATTACTAAAATTTTTATAGTAAGTAATTATTATATTATTATATACTTTGAAAATTGACTTTATTTATGAATTGCATTTTTTCAGTTTTATGCACTAACCGGATTTTTTTTCACTCCTTGTTCGTTGTCTTATCTTTCCTCTAACATAACTATGTTATTCCAGGAGAGCATATGATCATAAATGCTTAGCCCTTTTAAAGAAATTTAAGCTGTATAGGGACGATTTGTAACTGTCACTTCCCACATAAGTTTGCTTGTACCAGGTATCAAGCATTACATTTTTACAAGGATACATTTAGCAAATAGCTTACTTATCCCTTCTCTATACTGCCATTAGGTATTTGGATTTGAAAAAAATTTTAAGAGAGCGTAAAAGGTAGTCTTGAAGAAACAAAAATGACTTATTTCTAAAAATAACCTTTTATTTGCAAACAGCGGTGAAAAAGCTGTATTTCTGAAATAACTCAATGACCTATTAAGATGCTCAAAGAAATTTTAGGATAAGTATTAGGGGAGGAATTAATTTCTTTGAGAACCGAAGTCTCAATGGACACATATGTGGCACTCACAAGCTATATTAAAACTTCCCGATGTTCTGTGGGAGATAGCAGAAGGATCATCCAACTGACGATAAAAGTTTTAAATTTGACACACTTGTCATCCAAATGATGCAAATTAAATCTGACCGACTGGTTAAATGAGAATCTAAGATGACAACCACTTTTCCACATTGCGATCACATTAGTCGCTTCAATTTGACGTTTTGCTCAGAGATATTTGTAGTTGTGCTAGAAGCACGATCTAAATGCATTATCTAGAGCCATGATCTAGGTATGAATTTCTATGTTTTCAAGCCTGCCAGAGTATTTATGTTTTTAAAGCACATTGAGATGTTTTAGTAACAAATTTTCTCATTGCACATCTGTTTATGATTTCAATACGTTTGTATGGCCATGCAGTGAATTAGTTTAGTTCTAGGGGTAATAACTCTGTTTAGTATTCAGACATACCCATTGAATTTACTAGTTGTTCTGTTCTCTCCACTGACCCACGTCTTATATAAGATTTAGAGGAGATGTTGGTATACACCGTCACCCGTACTCTGATAAACTGTCTTGCATCGTGGGCTACACTAGATGAAAGCGCATCAAAGGTCTCTGTGTGTGACGAAGTGCATCAAGCTGAAAAAAAACCACCAAAAATACGTCTGATGTTAAACACGTTTTTGAAGAAACGACTGTTGGTCACTACCAAGGCACATTAGTGACATTGCTGCTGTAAAACTTAGCATTTGGTCTAGTGCCAGCTAAGTTAGAAATGTATGTTGACATTATACCGCAAAATCCTACTAGTATCCAGAATTTTGCCCAACTAACCCCGCGTAAGTTAGCCACACGTGAATTGACAAAATATACTAGTCCAGGAGAGTGCGAAGAATAACCTAATCGTCTCATGTCAACAGAGATCTATTTGGACTCAAAAGAATTGAATTACCAGTGATGGTGAATCTTTGAAAGCAGCTAAGCTCATGCGCGCTCTTTAGGTAAGGTGCCATTTCATTTTGAGTACTTCAGCGTCAGAGATGTTGGGATTTAAGATCAAACTGGTATGTTTTGCTCTTGAAGGCTCCGTAGGAAAGAAAAGAGTGGATATTCCATCAGTGAAGTGGATTCTGAAGATAAGAGAGAATAAAAATAAGATAAGAGAGAATTCAAGAATTCAAGTATTCAATGATCTTTTGCTGGCATGAAAGAAATAGCCAGAAACTGACGACAGAACAGATGGGAAGAAATTTGAGGAATGGACTGGAAAATTACGCGATCACTGCACACAGATCGTTACTTCAAACGTTGTTCATTTTCTTGCATGAAATTTCTTGAATATTCCTTACATTTTGTTGCTAACATATTATCAGTGTGACTGATTGTAAATTTTAAAGAAATTTGCCAAGAGACGTAAGCCAGGTTCTTTGACTCATTGGACCTAAATGCTCGCAATGTAAGATCAATTTGAAATACTGAAAACATTTAGCACCCTGTATATTTTAGAGTACGATACCCTTCCAGTTAATTAATAAATGTAAAATAGAAAAAGGTGACCCATAATTGGGGAAAAATTGAAATCATTGTATCAGGTCATTTATATGCTGTACTAATAAAAACCTGGGTAAAAGGATAATCACTAAGCGAAAAATGTAGTAAATTAATGCCTTTGGTCTTATTTCGTTGTCTGAAAAAAAGCTGTTTTTCAAACTGAATGACTTTTTCCTTTTTTTCCTACAATACCAGGTGCTCATGCTACAGATGCTACATGACAGAGGCAATATAACAACACTTGACGATCCAGTCACGAAATATTATAAAACGTTCAAAATTAAGTCATTAAGTAATGACACCATAACGTTAAGGTGAAAAGTTATATATACTATTTTTTATGTTCTCACTTCAGGACAAGATTATTTTTATGGAGTATACATTTTATGTCCTCGCTAAGTAGAGAGTCGGTCAGTGGTTTATAGTTTTCAGACTACTACTACTACTACTACTTCTTCTTCTTCTCCTTTTCTCCTTTCCCTCCTTTATGGCTGTTGGTCCCGCATTGCAGGGTCAGCTGCTTGGGTCTTCCGCCTTCAGGACTCTGTTTCAAGGGCTTCTTCCTGATGCACACAGGCCTGGGTACTGACCTTAAATTGCATTCAGGCAGAGTGCCGTTGTCGTCTGTGGAGTTAGTAAGCTCAAACCAACTTCAACAAAATACAGACAAGTGGTTGTAAAGCACTCTGTGACTGGCGGGTGTTGGGCGCCATTAAACTGAGCGAGTCCCTGCTGCCTTGTGGAAGTTGCATTTTTAGGCCAAGGCTAGGAGAGTAGGTCTTGGATAACCAGTGGCTAGGCCCACCGCTGAAGCTTGTGGTTGTTGTCAGGAAGAGTATCCGACCATGAAAAACGCTGCTGCAAACAACATGGCTGTGTTACTATTCAAACAATACAATAAATAACATTGGTTGTCATTTTTAGTGTTTTAATCTTTGACAAATCAATATCGCCAAAGTCGTGTAGTTGACAGCGGTGCACAGAAGACTACTCTCTTTTTTTTAATGTAGAGAAAATGCTCTATTTCAAATTTCTGGATACTGTCATCTTCCATTTTGCTTATCTCATTAATGTTAATGCACCCTTAGGAAGTTGAATCAGTACAAACATTCTCTTCTATAAACCGAACCCTTTCTATGTTGCCTATCTTGAGTTTCTTTCTCCAGTTGGTTCTGCTCGCTTCCAGCAAACAACTAAATAGTACTTCGCTTAATAACCCAAATGTCTAAGATAACGCTTAATCATATAAGGTTTGGCACAGCTTGCTAAATATCAATATTAATTTTATTTAAATTTTTTTATTATTTCGGGTTTTATTTAATTTCACATGTGACGTTAGAAACTAGCCTATTACAGTAATCGTGTATTTCTAAACAATAGAGCTTCAGCTGTCAGTCACAAGTAGATTTTTCCAAGGTGTTGTTGCATCATATTTGCTCATTTGAACACAAGAACAGCACGAGCACCTTAGCTTTACTATTATTATGTTTTACAATGTGCTTTTTCTCGGATATTTGACATTTAGCTTCGTGTTTGATTCCTTACTTTTAACGCCCTGGAGACGCAACTATGTTCTTTTAGAATACTGAGCAGATTCTGCTGCAGCTGACCAATATTTCAACGCAATAGTTCTCAAAAAAGAATCGTATCGTATCGCTCTTTTGTCATGTGTTCTAAGGAAATATATAGAAAATCGAAGCTTTTGTTGAACAATTTCAACAAGTTAAATTTTGAAAAATATAGTATTGAAGGAAAGGGTTTGGAGCATATCTCATGAACTTTTCTTATATAGAAAGAAATCAAAATGAAAACTTAATTTTATTGGAAGTAATGCACCCTTCTGCGTAGTTTTTAGGTAGCTTTTCTTGTTTCAACAGTTTTGACAATTGCACTGTTTTTGCATTAATAACAATGAGATTTACTTTTCGGTTAATTTGACTGATTTACATGTGGTCACCCTGATGCGTTTGTTTACCATGAAACTCTCGTGGTTTGGGTAAAAGACAGAAAGATCTTGTATACTGTAGCAATTTGTTGCAATGGTGAATAGTTACGTTCTAAAACATTCACATATGCATTACTTTTCATCAATATTCCCTATGTGGTTACTAACGGACTTACGACAAAGACTGAAGCAGATCTTAATATCCGTAAGCATTTTGACATGGAATTTAAAAGACACTTTAGGCTTCCATGAAGTTTTTTTAAGCTTTTTAAGAAACGGCTCATCTGTGACGTTTTGCAGCTGTTTGGGAATAATTCATGTGAGGTTTGTCGTCATTAGAGAAGGATATTGATTTTTTGATTTGACTTTACTTCCAATGATTAATTTACTACTTTTCTCATGTTTATTAGGCAGCTGTCTTGCATGATGTCAGGTTTACCTCGGGAAGCACCATGCAATCCACCTGGAAAATACAATTATTGCCCATATACAAGCAAACAAACAACCCAAAATATAAGCAACATATTTATGACGTTACGTCCAGATCAAATTCCTTCATACAGGTGATAATTTAGAAACTTCTCTGCAATGAATTGTGGGGTTAGTGGACTGAACCTCAGGCTACTTTTGAAATGCTACTATCAGTAGATATTTTGAACGTCATTTATTAAATGTTATTCTTGGCTTTTTTCATCGTATTTTTTGCTTGAAGGGAAATTGCTTGTTCTTTGACGTCAGAAAGCATATTTTTCCAGAAATCCCAAATTTTGAATATTATTCCCTAGGCGATACTGTTATATCGTCAGAGATTTTAGTACTGGGGGAGGTGAATGAGGTTTTATTTGAGTGAAACATTCAGAATTTTGAAAAGTTGAATGACTACTTTTGTATGATACTAAAAAGTCTGACGATTTATCGATGATACCGTTTTGGCTTAGTCGTTAGTTCAACTATATAGTAAACAATTTGACCATTTCTTATTTTCCGACCTGTATAAATTATCACAATAATGTCATCCTTTTTACGGAGAGAAGAATTGTCATTGTTTTAGGAAATTCCCTTGAAACGTCTACTACATATCTCTACTAATAAAGATTTAAACAATACAGTCCTCAACCATTATTTCACATTTTGAAAGGAACCATGTGTTTTTTATGACCATTGCAAATTCTGTGCTTTTTGCAGTTAGAAAAAGATATGTAAACTTTTTTCTTAACCACACAAACCTGAAATAAGGAAACATTGTATTCTTTTAATGTTTTATTTAATGACTAATATTTTATGATAATATTTTATATTCATGACATAGAGGAGCCATGGTTTGTGCAGTTGCACCGTAACCAATCGCTTCCCGGAGCTAGAAAAAAGACGTCAGGAAGGGCATTCGGCCAAGAAATTTCTCTCTGCCAAAGCAAAGTTACTCGAAAAGGGCACCGTCTTGGACTCCAGTTGCTGAGAGAAATGGCGTTAAAACAAAAATGACAAATTTTGCTTATCGAACGTAATATGGACATGACAGAGAAAGATCTCTCTTCGAGATGGATACCAAATCAAATACTTCAGAAAAAAAAACATAAGAGAGGTGTCGACTTCATGCTTGACTCAAGCAGTTCCAAATCAGTACTCGACAGGCATCCAATATCAGACAAAGTTATTCCTATTGAACTCCAATCCAAACTCTTCAATATTGTTTGATATAAGTTTATGCACCAACCTCCCAACACAAACATGATGAAATAGAGGATTTTTATGATGATGTTGATCAGGCTGTGAGTAGCCTCAGAACGGATAATTTTGATATCATCCGTTCTGAGGTCATAATTGGCGACTTCAGGGCAGCAGTAGAAAACCTGCCACACGAGAACATCGTTGGTTCAAATGGACTGGAAAACATAATGCTCGTTGAACAAGACTCATAATTTACATAATTCCAGAGTGCTCTCTGCATCCTACATTCAGTCTCGTGAGTCATATTGTGAAGATACTGCTCAGTATCCTAATGCTCCGCATGCGATTCAAAATCAAACCAGAAATATCATTAACATAATACGGTTTTGTTGAAGACAAAGAAAAAAGAAATGTCATCCTTACACTAACTTATATAATATGAAGATCAGTTGAAGTGCAAAAAGACCTCTTCCTTTGCTTGATTTACTACTCAAAGCCTTTGGCAGGGTTTAACATCAGGGATTATTTCAGATACTCCAATCCCTGGACGCTGATGGAAAAGATCTGAGAGTACTACGTAACCCTTAATGAGAACAAGAGGCTGCCACCATTATTGGCCATAAATACAACGACATTCGCCCTAAAAGCACATGTGTAAGATAAGGCGGTTTTCTCACCACACCTTTTTAATCTTTAAAGTGAGTTCTTACACAGAAACATTCAAGACAAGAGTGAAATAAAAATAGGCAGAATAAATTTCAATAACCCAGGATACGCCGATGGCACTATTTTAATTTGTTACTCAGAGCATAAACTACAACACTTGCTTGACGTGGTCTCTCAAAAAAGTGAAGAATAGGGCTTGAGTCTCAGCATAAACAAAACAGAGTGCATGAATGTCTAAGAAAGAACAGCCTATATGACATTTCATAAGCAAAATGATACCAGTCAAATTGCTTCAGACTTTAAGGTACTTGGGTTTTACCATCACATCTAAGAAGAAATGCAAATATGAGATCACGAAACGTAAGCACTAGCAAAGGTCGCTCTCAAAGATACGTACCGCTCTCAACAATCAAAACATCAGAATGGACCCCAAGAAGAGAGTTTTTGAAGCATACATCTGGTCAAGACTGAATGGGAGGAACATAATTATTGCAATAAATACGTGGGCTGTATCGTTGCTGAGGTATGATGCTGGTTTGATAAATTGGAGCAGAAATGAACTACAGCAAATTGATAGAAAAACAAGAAAGACGTTGTTCATGTATTGCACCTTCCACCCTAAAAGCAATGTAAACAGGTTGTATTTAACACGCCTAGAAGGTGGGAGGGGTTTAATTAGAGCTGAGGATACTGTACGAAGAGAGGAGAACAACCTCTTCTGGTATATTATGAACAATGGATGCGAAATAATGAGATGTGTTGAGCAAGAAGGAACTATGAGAAGCAATGAAATCAAAGATCCTTAAGTGTCAAAACGCCATAATAGTAAAAAACGTAAGAATGGGTGGATAGATAAAGTGCTACATGGGCAAACAGTTAATGCTACGAGAGAATTAATGCGAAGGATAAGAACTGGAATTGATTGAGATATTCAGGATTAAAGAAAGAAACAGAGAGCAACATATTTGCCGCGCAGGAACAAGCAGTAGGAACAAATTACATAAAGAGCCTTATTTACAAGGAAGATGTGTCAAAAGATTGTATGTTATGTAGGAAAGCGGAGGAAACGATTGCACCAATAGTATCTGAATGTCAACAGCTAGCACAAGCACAGTATAAGGGCCGGAGACATGACAAAGTAACTCAGATTATCCACTGGAAGTTATGTCAGAAACTAGACCATGAAGATAGATGGTATAATCATAGAATACACAGTGTAATTGTAACAAATGACTTTAAATTATTATGGGATTTCCCAATGCAGACAGATTATAGACAAGAACATAACCGACCGGACATTGTTTTTGAAAATAAAAAGGATCGATCATGCTTGCTTGACATGACATGGCATGCCTCTTTGATACAAGAATTGACAGGAAAGTAAAGGAAAAGAGTGAGGTATATCAAGACTTTAAGAGAAAGATCAAGAGCATGTGGAATATAAAAGAGGTTATCATTGTACCATTAATTATAGGAGCTCTGGGCATAATTGGAAAGAACTTTGAAAGATGGTTGAAGAAGATTGAAATAGAATGTAGCATAGAACATTTACAGAACTTGCCTGTTAGGAACTGCAAGATGATTAGAAAGGTACTGGATATTTAAAGCCAAGGGACTTGGCCTGATTTCCAGCAGTTAAACGGCAAATAACATCAATGTTGTGAGACATTTGAATAATAATAATAATAATAATAATAATAATAATAATAATAATGTTTAGGGACCAAGAACGAGAATGCCACCTGTGGCTTACAAAGTATCTACACCCACGCAATAATGGATATGTTGGAGCAAGTGGTAGAGGCGAAGTCATAGAAAGTGGCAAGAGATTTGATGGAAGATGGAAGATGTCGAGTGTGTTACGAACAGAATGAAACGGTGGAACACTTAGCTGCAGGTTGCAAGGTTTTAGCAAACAGTGAATATCTGTTGTTTGGACGAAAGAGTACAATCTCATAAGGAGAGATGGGAACGAGGAATGGTGTTAGAGAATGAGAAAGCCAAATTTGTCTGGGAATTCGAATTCCACCTTCAAAAAACGACTGCGAGGAGACCAGATTTTACTTTTGAGGACAAGGGAAAAAAATCATCTGGATATGTGATGTGGCTTGCCCTCAACAACAGAATCTGGAAACAAAAAGGTTATAGAAGGTAACAAAATACCGACAACTAGCGTTTTAGATGACGGACAGACGGCTGAGGTACATGGTAACCGATGTACCAATAGTAATTGGAGCCCTCGGTGGTAGCTTCAAGAAAAACATAAGTAAACTTATGAAATTTTTTACGCAAAGAGAATTAGTTATCTGAACTGTATCACAAAAGACAATACTAATGGACAGTGAGTCTATTATACAAAAAGTCATGGCGGGACTTATCCAAGGAGAAGAAATTTGATTAGGCTATATGTTGTATGATAATGTCATTTGTAACTAACAAAATTAAATAGTTATTTTATACTTGGGCTCATTGTAGCTATTTTACTCAAATAATAATAATAGAAACTTTTTATTTTTTATCCAAACACGTACAATTATAAACCTCACTAATCAAGGTAGTTTGCCTATTTAACACAATGAAAATTAAATATTTGACTAACAAAATTATGAAACCGGCAATAGTTTAGTTTTGTCCGTAGTTGGTTTCTCCGACCGTATATGTAGTATGTAGTTCGAATGATTATATTGGAAATTTTGGTGGAAAGAAAGCGTTCGTCTTTGTTGTCGATGTTTAAAGCGTTGCATATTTCACTGAAAGTAATATAAGATTGACTGAAGATACTTAAAGAGCTAATGGAACGATTTACGAAGCTAACTTTGGTAAAGCTAGAATGTAAATGAGGGATCAAAGGACGATATTTTTCGTATTTGCGAGAAGCATTTTTATCCAGGTTTGTTTTCATAACCCATTTACAATTGAAGGGTATAAAACTTTTTTGTGGAGTAACTAGGAGAAAATCGGGTCGTAAGGCATCTCCAGTTGTAGTACATGGCGATACGAATTCAGAGATACCAGCGTGTATTGTACAGCTTGCAACAGATTTAAGAGCTCCAGCTAAAAACTCTAATGCTGACTTGTGTCCCCAAATATAACAGCCCTTCTAAAAGTACATTTTCCAGCCGGTGACAACATGAAAAAGGGTTTCAGGTTCAAAAGAGAAAGAACAAGAAAATAGACTGAGCTTTCCACCGGATATATTTTTACGAGTTACAAGGAAGTTACTAAAATACCGATTCGTAAACTTGAATATATTTTTGGGCAGCTACTTTTAACTTAAGACCAAATCTTGTTGTTTTTTGAAGTGACGTTGTAAAAGAGAAATGAGAGAATGGTACCTTGATTAGTAAGATGACTTTGTCAGTCCATCTTGGGTCTACTCTCCACAACTTTCGGAACTTATTTTGTATACAGAAATCACAGAAATGTCGCCGGATTATACATACCCAGGAAAGAAGGTGGAAAAAGACTCATTAGCATTGAAGGTACTGTTTATCTCTCCATAATTGGCCTAAAAACTATCTCGAGTGCTGAAACAGAAAATGAATTTAAGAGAAAGAACAGTCAAGAAAGGAAAACCAACTGGAAAGAGAAAGTGATCTTGGTCAGTTCATCAAACAAAATTGAGGATGTGGTAAAAAAATATCAATGATTTTGGCTGGATAAAGGAGGCCTTAATAGGGAAATTGAGACCCCCTTTATGGCACCACAATAACAGCCAGTGGGAACAAATTTAGTGAAAGCAAAAATTGATTGGACTCTAAAAAGACCGTAAATGTAATTGAATGTAGTACAAAGGCACAAAAGGAGAATAAACGTATATATGACTGGGTAGTGGACGAGAAAAAAATATGCCAGATTATAGACTCTGCTTGTAATACGATACCGAGATATTCATTTTTTCTGGTTTGCCCATGGTACTAAATTTAGACTTTTAATCGACCGATAGCTGAATTTGTGTTAAGACTCGATAATAATAGTAATTTTTGATGGTATCGTTTGAATTGTCAGGAATAACTTTTTGTTGTAATAACCTAAATAACATTGCACATTACCTCGCAAAAAGATTTAATATCTTTTCTTCCGCTTACAATGTTTCAGCAATCTTGGATTTGGTGTTCTCGGAGAAGCTTTAAATGAGGTTGTAAAGCCAAGTGATTACAAAACATGGCTTCGTGAAAATATAATTAAGCCGCTGGGAATGACCAAAACTTCCTTTGGGCCTAGATCCAAGTAAGGTTACATAATACCCTTATTTTTGACTGCCTACTGATGACGTAAAGGAACTTTACAAAAATTATGTTATGTTTAGATAAACTATGAAATGAACCTTTAATAATTGTATTTTCTTCTGACATGTTTATAATAGACTTTCTAAATAATGGCAGCGCTTTATATTATTTGAAATATTGAACAGAAATATCCTATTTAACACATCCAATTATGCGTAGACTATCCCCAAGGGAATAAAACTATAGCTTGCGCAAGACGTATGCCACTGTACATCAAATGTTTTTAACAGAGCAGTTATGGCCCCGTCGAACCTGCAGATTGATGTTATTAAATTGATGAACTTCACAGAAAGTAATATGTTAATGTGTTGCATAGTTTAGACGCTTACGGCTTATGAATATATATATATATATATATATATATATATATATATATATATATATATATATATATATATATATATATATATATATATATATATATATATATACAATCTATACAATTTTCATTTTTT
>RDPX01000051.1:2899711-2961230 GCA_003991215.1 Morbakka virulenta | reverse complement strand
GAGAGAGAGAGAGAGAGAGAGAGAGAGAGAGAGGGAGAGAGGAGCGGGGGGGTGGGGGGAGAGCGTAAATAGAATTTTCAAACGTGTTTTGTAGGTTGCGCCCGGTTCATTAGCAGTGAATTTGACAAAGGAACATTAATTGGTAAAAATGTTGAGGTTAAAGATATAGCTAGCCTTTGCAATTCACGAATTTGGACAATAAAATGAAATTAATGTATAAAGATGTTTTCATCAGACAGTGTTGATTGTTCCAATAAAAAAAAATAGCGTTTCATGCCATCAATATTTGTATTTGTATTGAAAGCTGCTAAACGTGAACATGATCTATTTAATAAGTTATATGTTGTACGAAATCAGTTTTCTGTTTTGTGTCCACAGTGCCTGGCAGTAGTAAATTCTGGACTGAAAAGAATTGACAGGGATTCACCTGCCTTATTCCCTCACAATATTATGCAATAATTTACTTTGTATTTAGAGAACTAAGAGAGTTTTTCTGAAAATGGTTTGGTGTTAGCCTTTGCCTGTTGATAGCGCCTTTTCTAGCCTCTTTGTTTTTGGCTATTAAACATACTGTACATAGCACTAAGCACGGCTGACAGATATTTACAGGAAGAGGTGTGCATATGAGTATTTTTTTTATCTGCACCTTGCCACAGAAGGTCTCTTGAGGGTAAAGCAAACTATATCTATCTTAATTTTATCATCTGCGTATGTCAAAATACCTGTATTTAAACCTCTTTTTTTGAAATACAGTACTCGCCAATAGTTTTTATATTTTATGTTAAACCCAGCTTAATTGTTGTGGAGCTGAGTTAACACTTTAACTGCCCTGGAAAACGAGGAAAATATTATTTTCCAAACACACCTACTCGTTCATAATTCCAGTAATGTAAGTAGCTAAGCCTTTACACTTTGAGAGAATAAGGTTGGAAAGAATTATGTATTGATCAATTTCGACCCACCTTTTAAATGAAAAACGCAGCATGACGTAATGACACAAAAAATATCTTCACAACCAACAATCGGATTCGCAACTGATAATTAAGTGTATTCTTTTATATGAGAAAAGTGGCGATGGAATCAGTACTGTGATGCAAGGTAACACAACATTCAATAATACAGGGACTGAGTAAGACTTTTACAAATGATTGTTAAAGCTGCAGAGAAGAAAATGTGTAAAAAATATGCAAAAGACTATCCAAAAAAAGAAGAAAATAATGATTAAAGAGGTAGATTACGTGAAATGTATGAGGAAGTGGAAAAGCTATTGCATTTGGTGATGTACATGGGAATTTGAATCCAAAAAATAGAAAATGTGGCCTTTTATGGTGGTTTCTCGAAAAGGTGGATCATGATATGGCGAACTGGAGTTTATTCAAGGTTTTTATTGGAGGCACAGTTAAAATCAGAAAAGTAGTTGGCTAGGAAAGGGGAGTCCATTTTTCTATAAATTCTATACCTTAAG
Source organism: Morbakka virulenta (assembly GCA_003991215.1). NCBI lineage: Eukaryota > Metazoa > Cnidaria > Cubozoa > Carybdeida > Carukiidae > Morbakka > Morbakka virulenta. The sequence continues at coordinate 2,959,765 of RDPX01000051.1, read as the reverse complement.
TCTCATTAGTCTCATTTTGTATTTGCTGTACGGTAAAATATTAGCTACGCCCTCAAGATACGTTCCAGACACAATTAACGTGACTGTTACCTTTAGGTCCTGCAGATGAAGCTTTTGATATTAAGTGGAAAATACTATAACATGAACAGTGCCAGAGGTTAGTATCGGATGAATAGGGAGGTTCTTGTTTGAATTCTAATACGTTAAGTAGAAGAAATTAAATAATTGTTTACGTGTTATTCAATGCCATGAATAATCAAAAGAAATAGTCGTTACTGAATAAAAATAAAGTATTTTAATGCACATTAACTTAAGTGTTTTTTTTAAATATGTCAATGCATTTTATATATTGGACCTTTTTTCATTTTAGCCTACACGTATCCTGAGAGCAAATTAGGGCAAGGCTGCCCATACGAGATACATAAAAATGGACCCTATAAGATTTTTTCAAAAAGTGGAGTGTCGATGGGCTATGCTGTTATGTTATCAGTGATCCCAGACCTTAAATTCAGTAAGGAAAATTAAAATAATACTTGTGCTTTCATTTATAGCGTAAATTTATAGCTAATAAAATTAAATTTTTGTTCGGCAGTTAATAGCTGTTGATGGTATATGGTTTGTTTAAGTAAGCAGTTATTTTTTTGTTATTTTTTCCCCAAATGCCGTGTTGAAACATAGAGAAAAGATTTTCAACTAAGTTCGTAAGGATTCTAAAATAAACGAGTGATTCTTTTGATATAAGCCCCGTATTCAAGGTATTCAAGAGCTTTAACTGTTGCTTTTTTTAACTAATTTAAGTTGGGAAGAATGATGGTAATTCAGAAGTGTTTTAAACTTCTGTAACCTATTTTGATCAGTGCATCAAATTATTTTGATTTATAATGGAGTTAACTTGAGTAGGAATATACGAGTTACAGAAGCAACCATTGTAATCTAGCTTGCCTCAGACTGGTGTCGTTTGACTATTACAACCAACGACATCACACAAGGCCTTATCCTGATGATGGCGCATGCGATCATTAAAGCCCATGCACCTTTGTCTGGGGCATATGAGTCGAAAATTAGGTTCTGTTCTTCAACCTGTAAAAGATAACTAGGCACTAAAAGCTAGCTTAATAGAGTTTATATTCAGCATGTTGAATGTTACTAATTTAGAAGGCCTATTTCCCTGATACATTAGAGATGACAATTTTGTACACAATTGCGAAACAAGTAATGTAGAATTCGATTCGTTCTTTAATGCGACAGGGAAACGAGTCTGTGTCTTCGAACCAACTAAATTTGTTTCTTGGAAATATATGCAATTGGGAATTCAGTGGGAATCAGTTATGCAAAATCCTGCGACTAGTCTGTTACATATTACGTAGTCTTTAAGAAGAACCATAAACAGCTTGTGGATTTTCCTTTCTGAGAAAGACTGTTGTTGGTCAAGTCAGTTGGTGCCTGTGGTGATATACTGGCTTAATAGGCTAAGACCTATGTATGTATTATAAGGATGTTCATATTGCAGTAATAGAGGATGACATCCTTAGTAGTTGTGACTCTCATTTTTTGAAAAAGTCTTTATCTTTTGTAATCAAAAGATACTTTTAGTTCATACAGTTATATTAACTCCAAAATAGCTACCTGGGATATGGGATAGGATATGGGGTATTTTAAACACAATCGGTGCTATTTTGAAACTGTGTAACACCCTACAAGAAATATGATTTAATTATTTAATTTAATAGTTCCCTTCTTTTAGTTGGTTGTATCACATTTATGTAATTTAGTGGTTAACTATTAATTGCTTTTTCCATCCCAGATGATTATGTATCATCATTGTTGATGGTGGCAATAACAGATATCTTGTTCTACTTCAGCTAGTATGTAACTAGTATCAATCTTGTTTACATAATTTCTGGTGGTATACCAACAGCCTTTTCCTTGTCGTATTCTGGTACCATAATCCCATCTTGTAGCAATCATATTTCTCTTGGCCATGATTAGTTCGTATTTTGTTAGTATCGACCATGTTTAGGAAGAAATGAGTGTTAACTCCAATTGCTTTTCCCTTTTCAGATCCCATGATTGATTTTGACTAAAGCTACATCTATTTTTTCCTTACGTTTGTTCAAGAAGTAACTGAATAGTAAAAATATGTATTTGCGTTGATTAAACAGTAAATCAATTTCTCTTTTAGATGCTATACTAATAATTACTGTTCATGACAATGATGTTCATCCTATTTTAGCGAAAATTAGTATTTCTTTTTTATCTGTCACATTTCTTCTGCCGTTGTATTTTTTTTGTGGCATCCAACGAGTTTTTTGTTGATACACGTTTATATCATCATTATCGATGATGAAAATATTCACCTTTTTTCACTTTACGAGCCATATAGTTAATATCAATCTTATTTACTATATGTATGGTTGTATAGAAGTGGTATTTTTCATGTCAGATGTCATTTCCTATAGCTGAAGTTGGTAGCCCCAAGACACTCCCCAAAGGTTCTTTTTCCAGACAGGGTATTACATATGGGAAATTATAAGTAAAAAATTTATTCGAAGAGTACATGTAAGGGGAGATATTCTTAGAGAAAATATCTCAGAACCAAAAATAGTGTTTACTGCGGCCCAGTATATTAGTTTTATATTTCTTATTAATTTTCTGTATGATGGTGTCACTTCTGTTTATGTAGTATTTATTGGCAGTCAATCATTCATTCTTTACCTAATATCACTGTCATGATTGACAATAATGAATATCTCCTTTCTTTTGTTTGTGTTTATTTTCTTGTGTCTCATTGCCCCAATTTTGGTTATGTAGTATATACAAACCAATTACGCTTTTACGTCAGATAACATTGTCGTGGTTGCATTTATGTTAATACGTTCCTCCAAATTGTTACTTTGTCAGCGTCCTTTTAAGATTAATATTGTTTATATAAAATGGTACATCAATTACTTTTACCTCATTAGATACCAATATCATGATTGCAAACGGTGGCAACGAGCAAGCTCTGACGGCGATACTGAAGCCTTATCTCATTGATTTTTCCAACTACCTAGCGGAGTATTTGATAAAAACTTCTCAAAACGTAAGTAAAAATGGTTATTTAAATATAAATTTGAACGTGGAATGTACGGTTATTTTTTAGTATTTTGATTAGGTTTCTCATTTCTGTATGATATTGAGTCAGCCATAGAAAATGATCAATTAAGAATTTCACTGGATTTCACCCTCTAAATTAAACACGTCCTTGGCAGCTTGAACACATTCTTTTTGAGAAAGACAGAAACGCGTGCCGTATAATTGATTTTAGGTTCAATGCGATAAACGGTTTGGTGACAAGACGATACAGAAAATAGAAAGATAAATTAAAAACATTAAGGAGCACGAGAATAAAATTAACACGGATAGTAACTGGAGCTCTATGTACACTAGGTTTAAAAAGCGGTCCTAAGATGTTAGTGTGCGAAGTTGGCATGGTAGTAGTCATCGTCATTATCATGTGCTCTGCTTAACAACGTTGGCGAGCATGGTCCTCCAGTTCATTCTCTCAGCAGTTGCTTGGATAGCCTCGTTGTCGGTTTTCTTTCAAATCCAGGCTGTCAAGTGAGTTAGGGTTTTCATCCGCTGTTTTCCACGAGCTCTCTTTCCTTTGATCATTCCTGATGTCACCAAACTCTCCAGACAGTCCCTTCTCATCACTTGTTCAAAACATTTTGCCTTTCTTTCCTTTCTTCGTTTGCATTTAGCCATATCAAGGTTAAATAAAATAACATGACGCAACAGAGAAGTAGAGAAAGCAGAGGAGACCTGAGGACAAAGAATGATCTTAAGTTCTCTTACCTTTTTTTATGGGTGCGTAAATTTCGTAAACAATGTTTGCACTTAGTAATTGAGCTATGCGTCGCCAACTGCTAATGAAAGAAGATAATTAATGATGATGATTGATGACAGCTAAAAATTTTGTTACTTCTGCGGCAGGTCAATCAAAAATAATAATGGAGAATGCGTCGGTAACTGCCAATGAAAAAGTTAATGATTTATGATGATGGCTGATGACAACAAAGAATGTTGTTATTTTTCAGGCAATTTAATTAAAAATAAGTAATGAACAACAAAAATAGTTGAAGATAAATAATTTAGGTGAAAACACCAAAATAAGTGATAGTAATATCATCTCAAATTATTTTAAATAACTTTAAACACTTATTGCTTTAGCCAGATTATGAAAAGGTTGCTTCAGTCAAAAAAGCTAAACACTCAGAATCCGTTCCGTGATCATTGAAAGTAACCGAAGAACTTCCAAAGTGTAAAGTTTTGTAAACTGAAATCTCAGAAATGTGGGGAATGAAAACGGAAACTGTACCTGATGTCACCGGAGCACTGAGAGTGAAAAAAAGATATCAAGAAGAACACGAACAATCTTCCAGGGAACATAGTTGCAATGGAACTAAAATTGACCTCCAAGGATCAGCCCACACCCCTACCAAAATACTGTCAGACACATGAACATAAACTGACTACCTTTTAGAGCCTAAGGAACTGGATTGGTTCTGGCACTTATGATAAAAAAAGCCTTCAGGAAAATCAAGGTGGGGTAGAGATGATGATGATGATTATGGTAATAACAATAATAATAATAATAATAATAATAATAATAATAATAATAATAATAACAATAATACGTCTCTCGTGTTGTCTTTAAACTGCATCCGGTTGTTGAGTTTTGACGTGAGCGAATGAGGTTACCCTTTGCCACAACTACTTCCAGGTCACCCTTATGGTCTCAGGTCACCAATTATGATCTCAACGAGAGCTAACTTTGTGTTAGCTCTCGCTGAGACCATAATTGACTGGGCTTGAATCCGGCCAGTCTAAGTCTGCCTCATAGCCAAGAATGGGTCATCACCCTTGGCCAGCAGTTATTCTATGAAAAGGAAAACTCAGAACAATAAACCAATCGTAGTTGTAAATTCTGGGCTGACGTCTGAAGGGCTGTAACTGTGTCTTACGGCTAGGATTTAGCCTTGAGCTTTGGTTGCCAGCTTTCCTACAGATGCTGTCTTGATAAAATACTGGTGGCTGTGACAGCTTATCACTACGACATTTTTGTGTAAAATGAATTCTACTATTGATGAAAACAACGGCGTAAATGGTTCTGGAGCTTTTTGTGAAAATTGTCTCGCCAGGTCCCGGCAGGTGTTCTCCTGCACGGTAGCGGAGAGTCGGTAGTCATCCTTTGACTGCTAGGAAAAAGTAAGCAAAATAGTAAAATGTGGTTGTGGATGAATGTTATTTTTTAGAATCCTAATAAACAAACAGGAATAACACAAAAAATGAGCCCTGGTAAAAAAGAACCCTGAATGACTTTATCAAGGAGATTGTAGAACATTCTGTTAGATAGGAAGGAAAATGGAGAGAAAGTAACTGAAAGAAGGTTGGCAGTAATCGAGCAAACATGCAAGATGAACGCAAAAGGGTTAAATGTTGTCAATAGACAAATGTTGTCAAGAACTGAAAGTACGCCAGAAATTCAAGTGTTGGAAACTGAAGTGGTACAAACAGAGAATATAACAGTACAAAGAAAATAGACTGTTCAACCAAGACCAGAAAATAGTGTGTCCGGAGCTAAGTAAAAAAGAGAAGACCGAAAATGTAGTACCAGACGCTGTTAAGAGTAGGGAGTTCTGATCTAACATTTGGTCGTAGGGAAACACTCGTAAGAAGAATGCAAAATGTGTATCGCCAGGTGAGGAGAAGATCAGGAAAGGCATATTCCAAAGAAATAATTTATTTTCTCTTTTGTTTGTTATGTGTATGATTCCGCTCTCTGTGGTATTTTAGAAAATGTCGCCAGGGTATGTATTATGCACTGAAAAAATTAATCATATTTTTTTACGAATGACTTTAAGCTATTTTTGAAAAATGAAAAGGAGATCAACTGTTGAAGGTGTAAGTAATGACATAAGGATGGAGTTTGATATTCAAAAATCTTCTTCATTAGCAGTGTCCCAATCGTCAGGGGTCTGCGACACGAATCGTCTTTTTCCACATATCTCTGTCTGCAGCATGTTCTTCGCTCACTCCTTTCCACTTCATCCTACATCCTGTCACATGAGGCTCTGCCTTCTGTTTGTTCCTTTCCCTCGCAAAGGTTGGGCCCAAGTCTTGTGGATCCATTCCTACTTTTTCCCCCTCCGCACGTCCCATTACCGCCACAGCCTAGCTACCGCAGCTTTTCTCTGATCGAAACAATCCCAGCTTTTGTCCTCATTTCCTGATTTGTGTAATGCTTCAGAAGTGAGTTTCCCATGATCCACATTAGCATCTTCATTTCAGTGTGCATGAATAGATATTCCCCATTCTTTCTTGGCGCCCACGCCTCTCCTCCATACATCAGGACAGGTTCGATTACAGTTGTGTAAACTTTAATCTTCGCGCTCTCCACTTATTACAGCCCCTCTTAACTCGTTCTTTTACTTCTTTCTCGCATCCTCCGTTATAGCTCAAAGTTAATCCCAAATATTTGAACACTTTAGCTTAAAGCCATATATGTCTTCTACTACCAACTGTTCATTACCAGTCTTTTAATTTGCTATACCTTCCGACATTCTTGCGTTTACTTTCAGGAGTTTGATCCCAAGCGCTTCTTGCCACCTTCTCACTCTTTCTCCCGACTCCTCCGTAGATGCTGCGGTGATCACTAGGTCATCAGCATACAGAAGCTCCAAAGTTCCTCTATATTGTCAGTTATCAGGCGGAGTGAGGAGTGCAGCAGTCATGAGTTGTTGTAATACAACAACAATCGCTTGAGCAATACGTGGGTCTGAGTGCTTTTCTCCATCATGTGACATTATTTGACTTCATTGTTATTTTTTACTTCTGACGTGAACTAATCTCTCAGCCAAATTGGGGTTTTTTCTGTCTTAGTTGCTTTATTCGTTGTTTGTTTCTTAACCATTAAAAAATAAAAACTGCTGCAACTGATGAGCAATAAAACACAATATGAATCGGTTTATATTGAAATGCAATTGATAGTTAACATAGTCTTGTCAATCACAAAATAACTGCTAATCACTTTCATTCGGCTAATGAGAGTTCCCTGAAGGTAGTCAAACTTACAATCAAAGGTAGTACCTTTTAAACTCATAAATGAGTCGAATATGTTGCATGATAACCAATGAAAATGTCATTTGGGGTTATTTTCAGTCTTTTTTATAGATACTTTTTAGGTTTGTCTGATTTTTTGAAGTGGATACGATACAAAGTATTTATTCAGCTGTATTTATTTTTCTAACCCAAATATGAACAATTTGAAGTCTGAAAAATAATATTTCGTGATGTTTAATGAGAAGGAATGATTTTATCGATTTTAGGAGCGGAAATTTTGTTGTTGTTGTTGTTGTTGTCTTGTTTTTGTTTTAAGGTTTGTAGTTTTAGTAACTGGGCTCAGAAGATGTCCTTCAGATGGACTTTGTTGTGGCCGAAAGGAATTTTATGACCGGATGCCCCTTTCTGACACCAATCAATGGCTTTTTCTTTTGTGAAGTTCCAAAGTCTTTTTGTCCGCCTGGGGGTTGAACCTGGAAACTCTTGGTTTCAGCGAAAGTGCACTGACCATTAAGCCTGCCTCATGTTATTTGGACTTTTGAAAATTTCTTTTTGGCTTGGTCTGCTTTTGTTAAGTGAATACGAAACAAAACATATATTTAACTGTATTTACTTTTCCAACCAAATTTCAAAAATGGAAGTATCGGGATGGGGTCTAAATAATGATTTAAAGGACCTTAAATATCTCCGTGCCGTGGAAACCTGTGGTTTAATTTGAACAAGAATGCCTGAGTCTCTTGTTTTAGAGCGATTAATAGCAAAGTTGTAGACGAGTAGCTAGAAATCTACAGTTTGTAAAAAATAAATGCTTCCACTTTTTACCATGAGCAGCAGACGTATTTAATACATGAATAAATGCGTATGTTTTTGTGAAGGCTCCATGCCCAAGACACCTATACTCTCATAACAGGTACATATTTTATCACATATTAGTGTGTGATTGTTTGTGATTGGAGCAAACGTTTTTGTGTGTAACAGAGTAGTAAATACAGGGTTTCTAACGATTGCTACGGCAAGTGGTCAATGCTGAGCAGTGGTGAACGAGCAATCTAACTAAATCTAAAATTGTTTTTGTTTCAGACAGAGAGTATTAAAATACATGTCCTAATATCTCCTACCAAGCTGTAGCTCCCATTTACTCACAGTGACTCAAGATTAAGAACTTAGTGTTAAATCCTTTTCCTAGACACTATACAATCTGCTGCCCAACTTCGAGGAGCAACAATTATTAATGTTTATGTAGTGCAAAAGGAGTTTAAATTTGTAACAAAAGGTAGATATTAATAATATACATGTCGCAAAACTTATTTTGAAAACACAGCTTTGTATTTAATGACCACAAACAATAGCTGTAGGGTATGCTACAAATAAAGTCGAAAACATTGTAGTAATAGACTTCCTTTTTTTTGGAAGAAAATTTACGGGTGGTGCTTATGCAGGAATGTTTAATGCTTCAGAATTTTGATTATTGGTTATGGTACAAATCTGTTTTGCCCATTGCACAATTGGGCTGCGAGTATGAAATCAGAACTCATAAGCACTAGATCAAAAATGTCGCTATAACCTCTGAATTCGAAAAACTGCCAGGTGAAAATCCAGAGAAGGAGAATAACTTGAAGATTAGCGGTTGAAAAAAAACAATATGGGATAGGGTTAACTTTTTGTCGTTTTTTTTTTTTTGTCCCCAGCAGTTTGGGCTCACACGGTGATTTTTAGGGGGACTTTTTTTTGGCAGTGAGGAACTTCTTGGTTGGATGCCCTTCCTGATGCCAACCAGCGACTTTTTTCGTTGTAAATTTTCAAATTCTCCTCACCCGCTCAGGTAATCAAACCTGGAACCTCTTGGTTACTGTGCAACTGCACAATCCATTAAGCCACGGGTCCTTTTTTCCCAGTCGTTTATGTCTTGCTTTAATGCATCAGAATCCCTCATTATTTTTTTATTATTTTAGTACCAGCTACCCAAACATTGGAAGTCTTTTGTTGGTGTTTACAAACTTGTTACTGAATGGCCTGCAATAACACGCCCAGCCAACATATCTGTGGAAAACGGAAAATTGTTGCTCACGATAGAGTGGTTTAGGGCTTACCTAAAGGACATACTAGGAGAATGGACGCTGGAAACTGCGTATCAAGATGAGCTCTGGACTAATGGTTGCCCGTACAATATGGAAGGATCAGGACTGTATAACATGATATGTGAATTTGATATTCCCAAATTACCTGATACACGCTCCAGGGGATTTACTGTTAAAGGTATAACCGCTTTTGGTTATGCACGTTTTGTACGACTTTAAATTTGTTGAGCTAAAAGTGGATTTTTCAGTCTGTATCATAGTAAGAGAAGTCTGGTAGAGACCAAAATATCACACTGCGTACTGTTGATCAGTATTACCAACTGCCCAATACACACTCTTGTCGAGGTAAAAAAGTAAACAAATAAAGTAAACAAAGTAACCAACACTTCTGTATGCTTGAGCATATGGATGGTAAATATGTTGTACCTGTTTCTCTCTTCTTGTACAATTACATCAAACTTTTTATAAATGATAAATAATCAGACGGTGATGTATTACCATAATTCGTTTTAAAAGACGATATAGAGTGGTATATCAGTAGTTTATATACTAATTTTATAAAACTCTGGTCTCTAAAATAGCTTCATTTAATTTTTACAATCATGTATATATATATGTATATATATATATACTATATATATGTATATATATACTATATATATGTATATATATACTATATATGTATATATATATATACTATATATATATATGTATATATATGCGTGGGTGTGTAAAAATAGAAGAATGGGGTAAGAGATTAACTAAATCTGAAGGACATCCAGGGACAAATCGATTAGCCTTAACAATCAGATTACTCCACAAACAAATGGTTTTATTTACCATTGCACAAAATCCACCTAAAAGTCTTAACCGCTTATCTGTATTGTCCTATAGGTAGTAACAGTTTTTGCAAGAATGGTTTTTCAGAGGCATTTTTAGTTATTCGTTTTAACCGAATTTTGAGATTCAAAATTGCTGAAGTAAACCTTCACTGGTTATTTATAGTTATTTATCCTTTATATCTTTTTTTTTAAGTTTTGAAATGACTTTACGCACATTTCCCTGTTGACATTTAATATGATTTCTACAGCAAAGGAAACAAAATGGCATTTCCAGATGTCATTTCGTAATCAGCAATCCCTTTGTACAGCTTAAAATCCTTTTGCAATAACTTGTGAGCCTTTCCCGTAACGCTATCACAGCTTGGGTGACACAAAAATATTGCAGCGGTGGTACAAAAGGGTCGTCATACACTAGAAATCAAAGCTTGTTTTTCGGTTCAGGACATATACTTCTGAGACACAGCTATCACCATGAAAATTATTAATATATTCCTCAAAACATTTTATTGAACACATTGTGGAAGCGGTAATGTGGCCTTTGCTGGTAAACTCTCCTATCTTCTTCTTATGAAGACCAGTCCCAGTCACCACGTTAATCCACATTCACTTTTCATATTGGCGTCGATTTTCTCTCACTAAACGTTTCACCCACTTGGACTTACCCCCCCCCCTCTAGGGTTATAAACCCAAATTTCGATTTACTTTTTAAATAAATACAAAAAGAAATTTAATAAATCATATAAAAATCGTGCATCACCATTCTCTTCGTACGATCTCCTCACACAAAGGTTTTCCTCAGAATTGAAATAGAAAGCGGTGCGATTACTTTCCATAACTTTTATTATGCTCGGGTTACATCGTAAACAACTTAAATGAACACTAAGTTTGCAAGCAAATATGAGTTTGATTTAGATTTAAATATGTTCCTCGGCACTGTAGATAGTGGTGACCGTTTGAGGTGGATAGTGGTGGGGTTTAATACCATGCTGGATAAATGTAAAAATCTTGAATCCACATGCTTATGATTTTTTGGTATCAATTCATGTTTAAAAAGTTTGGTTTTCTGTGGTCTAATACCCAATTTCTGTATGTAATAAAGAGGAAACCGAAGGCGCCAAGAGATATTTTTTGGATGTGAATATTTAGACCTTAGTGGCGTGGAAAACATTTACTTTTAAAAAATAAGATAAAAAATTTGGATAATACTTATCACATTCGTGTAATGCGGATAGGGAATGTTTTGTATATTTACCGTATAGAATGTATCCATTTGTTGATTCAAGTTATATTTTTGTACATTATGTTTAAAGCGTTTGAAGAAAATGTTAGTTCATTGTGTCATGCAGTGGTTATAAATGAAGAAAATGTATATTGTCATTAGGCCCAGTTACGTAATCTTTTTTTTAGTTAATTTTCATTTCTCACATGTAAATGATATTATTATTTCCAGCAGCGTGTCGCTCATAGGAAAGCTTTTATTTCTCTTTTTCAATCTCTCTCTCTCTCTCTCTCTCTCTCTCTCTCTCTCTCTCTCTCTCTCTCTCTCTCTCTCTCTCTCACCCTCTCTCTCTTTCTCTCTTTCTCTCACCCTCTCACCCTCTCTCTCTTTCTCTCTTTCTCTCACCTTCACTCACTCACACACACACACACACACACACACACACACACACACACACACTTACACACGCCAACATTTTACTCTATTTTCAAGTAGAAGATAGTAAGTGTTCCTAGTAAGCTCTGCAGACAATATAGGAAAATGTGACTGATATACCTCTCTTTTTGTATGAAACAATGTAATTGATGAAATTATAAGAAACGAAACAGACAGACAGTAGCTTCTGGGGGCGAAAGCTGCAAGTCTTCATTCATATTATGTTTTCAAAAAGAATAAGAATATGATTACCAATACTTGGTACACTTGTACAAGGAGTGTTTTAACTGGGGTAAAAGACAAGAAACCCGTAGTGGCGATTAAGGTTGCGGATCGAAGCCTATCATTTGCAGTGTTAATAGACATAATATAAAGTTGTTATGTTCTAGTTTAATTTGAACTTTTTGTACATTTCTCGTAATGTTGACAATAAGCGTAATTAAAAGTTCGATTCTGTGTGCTAGTTTTGAAGGACAATAGTGGGATCCTTATTAAAAATGGAACTAACCTATTCTGGGAATTAACATTAACCAGTACTGTTTGTATTAAAGGTGACCATTTACTGTAAAAATTTCTATAATTTCTGTAAGGCCAATTGGATGCAATTTGAGGCGGTTTTTTTAATTAGTTTCAAATACCTTGTAGCATTTGGTTGTAACAATTTACTTCATAGTAGTATAACCAGAAAGTAAGCCATTTTCAGAGTGACTTGCAAACAATAAAGTGAAACATCAATTTTTTATTTTATGGTTGAGCATTATGAATATAATCCTGTCTTCAATTAATCAAAATAGATTTTTAAGTCTTAGAATGGCTTGTGCTCTATTCAGAAACATTAACAAAATGTGTGGAAAGTTTTTAGGCTAGAGGTATTTCATTTTTGGACAAAGCGTATTCTAAAAATGCTAAATGTAAAGATGTTCAGAAAAAATTTAAAATGTTTTCATTATAGTACGATTTTACATTTAAATGGATATGGAAGTCCAATATTTATTCCTCAAAGTTGCCCACAACATATTTAAATAACTACGCTTCATATAATTCATCTCGCCACCCAATCTTTAAACCACCGAGATCCTTTCTCCTGTGTTGGATTGCACTGAGTTTGTTTTCTGCAAATATTTTTTTTCTCTCTATCTCTTTGTCAACTGTATATCTCTGTATAAGTCTTTCTTCATATCTAATGTACTTAGAATCCAGGAGTTAATTCATTATACTGCAAAACAGCACAAACAACTGATATTACAAATAACTACCTCTTGGATAATAGATATTCTGAACAGTGGTGTCATTGATTTACTGGGATTTCCTGTCACGTGAACAACTTCCATGCAAAATTAATGACATTGCTTGTCAAGAAGCTCAGTGTTGCAAACAATTATGCTTTTGTTGGTGTTTGCCATTAGATGTAGCCTCGGCGATCTTTAACTAACAGGCCAAACAGACATGCACCTGGAGGCATAAGCTGGAGGCGGGAAATTTGCTCAGTTAGTTGCGAAGTTATGGTACAAAATGGCGGTCGTGCTCAAGTACATGTTGTGATAGTTTGATATTTGGTTGTGGTTCTGGCTGGAAACTGAAATAAAAGTATTTATTGAAATTTTGGATGAATTCTTGTTTTCTTTATCTTTTGTTTACGATGTCATATAAATTCTGTGTAACTAAGAAATTATGATAACGAAAACAAAGTCAGAGTTTATCGTTTATCCAGAGAGAAGGATGATCGTGATAGATGGATCAAAGCTATTCCCCGATCAAATCTACCTGATAATCGTAACCCAGTTGTCTGTGAGAGATATTTTCCTGAGAACTTTCCCAGTATAACAGTTTTTTGGGAAAAATACCTCGTGATCCTCCTGTGTTTACATTTGTGAAACCTTCGTTGATTCCTGGACCTGCTCCTTCAAAAAGAATCTTTCTCGTGACTATATTTCGTTTACTGGTAAAGATTTGGACTACTTGATTATTCAATCAAAGGACTTTCAAGAAAAGACTGGAGTTCCAAGTTTTTTATTAAAAATAATGAAGGATTTTTCTTTTCATGCATTTCATGCTGGTGTAAAATGTACTGAATCATCCCTTTCAGCAAATTTTGTCGTTATAATGACAAGATATTCACAAATTCAAGAAGCATTACGGTATCTTCAATGTTTAATTCTAAGCCATAAACAAGAAATAACACTGGACCAGATGAACTGTATGGCTTCTCACACCTTTGTCGGTGAGAAGAAATACAAACCAGAAACTATCGTGCGGGCATTCGAATATTTTAATATATCAAGGTCTTTGTATAGCCGAGTTGGTCAAGATTATGAATTACCGAGCTTAACTATGTTATCTCAAATCACAACAAAAATTAGTAATTCGTACTCTGATAGTGATTACATTAAAAAGATATTTTCCAGCATGAAAGATGAATTACATAAACATTGTATCATATTAATTGATGAAGTATATGTAAAGCCTTCGATAACTTATCATGGTGGTTCTATATTTGGCAGATCTGTAAATGATCCAGATAGACTTGCTACTACTATACTTTCATTCATGATTGTCTCTCTATTTGGTGGGCCAAAGTTTTATGTAAGATGCTTCCAGTTAGCGAATTCGATACTGATTTTTTATTCGAACAGACAAAAACATTAGAGATTATTCAGAGTTCTTCTGGAATTGTACATGCAATTATTTGTGACAATAATCGGGTTAATCAATCGTTTTTCCAAAAGTTTTCTAGTGTTAAACCATGGCTTACAGTGGATCGTATATACCTGCTTTTCGACTTTGTTCATTTTATACGACTGATCCCCTTGAAAAAATGTTTTCAAAGTTACGTCAAGGTTCAGGTGGGACATATTTTATAACTGTACAACAAGTTTTGGAGAAAATGAGAATTCAAAAGGCTAAGCTATTTTTGCAACTTGATATCGATGTTAATAACTTAGCTAATGCTGAACACAATTGCGATAAATGCTCCTATTTACTGGATGATAATTGTTCAGAAATAATTGAAAACATACATACGATGGAAGAATCACTACCTCATGATGTAAAAATGAGGATTGTGTATATTAGTGGATATATTTCTCGAAATACTGAAGAAATGCCATCAGATACATACAATTATTATGATAAATTTGGTGATTTTACAAATTCAATTTATCGTGATGGTGTCAAAATACCCCCAGATAATTATTGTCAATTATGTTTATTTGGGTATGTTGTATTTCATGACGTTCAAAACAAAACTTGTAGAAAATCATTTACGAACATTTTAATGTGATTGCCTGATATGTATGGACTAAATGTAGAAAGAAAGCATGGTAACACTTTCTCAAACATTTTTACACCAAGATCATTTTTAACAACACTAGTAAACTTATTACACCAAGATCATCAGTAGAACCAAAACAGAAATTGGTTAAGTTGGCATTAGAGTAAACCACAACAAAATAATCTATTTATTATTTATCTGTGTTGTCTTTTTTTATGTAAATACTGTATATATCATCATGTTTTTATTTTTCAAGAAGAGGCTGATTTTGAAAAAAATGTATGATTTTGTGTCCCAAAATCTTACTATGATCTTTACATTGATGCACTTCTTAGAGATGTGACCTAATTTTGATGAAAGAGTAGGATTTGAGCCTTTTTTTATTTCAAAATCCGTTAATATCCATTTTAAGTTACCCGCCTCCAGCTCACTCCTTTAGTTGCATGTCTGTTAGGCATGTTAGTTAGAGATCGCCATGGATGTAGCTCATTAGTGTAGTTTCTGATAGGTATTCCTCCGTAATTGCTATTTTTAGTAGCTGCAGTTACCTGACGCTTTTTATTTATTTCATTCCCATCTGAAAGCTTTCTTGGTCTAGTTCCTACGCTCTTGACTGGGACCATAACATTGGAATTTTTTATTGTCACATTTGGTTCATAAGGTCAGCTATTATTGTAGTGAAACGTCACATTCACTAAGATAAGTTGTATATTGCATGAAGTGTATATTTCGTAATACTTTAGAGATAATCAATGCACCTTGTTCCCACTGACGACGAAGAACCTATATGATTAATTTATTTTTTGTTAAGACATCAATATAAACATTTAAACGACCCTTAATATCCTCAGGTCTTGTACCAAATTAAACCCCACAGGTCAATTTTCAACATTTAAAACTGCAGAAACAAGAACACATCGCTGTCTACAATTTTATTTTTCCGCACACAAGGTCTGTCCCACCAGAAGCAAAACGGCTGATGGCATTGGTTTGGTCACTGTTCTCTTCCTTATCATGCTTTCTGACAGCTTTATTCATATATTGATTTAAAACAACTCCAACTTTTCTTTCGTAGTTTCAAATACTTTTTCGGGACCTGTCTATAACCTCACCTTAAAAACAACTTTCTCAATTTTATAGAGATTTGACAACCGTAAAAGAGGGTCTGACTACCTATTTAAAAATTACGATAAAACTACATTTATCACATACCAAAAGGGAATAATAAAACTCTGGATAATCAAATTTTCATCATAGTTATCTTTTTTTTATGAGGTCAATAACCTTAACCTTTAAAATCTTCGGCTTTCACCCAACTTTCTTCAAATATTGCCCAGTTTACATACATTTGAAAGTAAAAATCGACTGCTCATCTTTTATCGAAGTATTGCGGGGTTTTTTAAGTAAAAAAATCAGAATAAAATGGATTAAAGGTATTAAAATGCGAGCTTTGAAATAAAATTCTTTTTTCTAATATACTTTGTTACCTTATAGCCCTAGCAAATGTACCGGAGTAGATGTTCCATAACTAGTGAAAAAGAAGGATGCTCTGTTTCCAAATAACAGGCTGGGGCTTTTTGTGCATATATTACACTTTCACAGTAAAAAGGTCTGCATAATAAATACAAAAGTCAAAAAAACCCGTTTTTATTTATTATTAGAGTTTTGGAAACCGCAGGGGGATTGTTACGTACTCGAAAAGGGAGCAACAAAACTGAATATATAGCCTTAAGTAAAAAAAAAGATCAATAGAAACTCTTAATTGAGACCTTCTGAACTGCAATGACATTGTTACATACCTGGGCAGCTGCATTTCTTTTTTATAGAAGATGACATTATTGTACTCATTGGGACACCTTAAAGCGCCCCCAATATACTGCCATTGATTTAGAAATCTTCAGTACCAGAAAGTGTCTCGGGTATTTCTTCAGTGCAGTTGCGAAATCACTCCTGGTCTACTTCTTCCCTGGGCGTCCAAGAAAGCAAGATCCACGTGGTGATGCCTGGATGCTGACTAGCCAGGTTTTCCTGACTGGTCGGTAACGATTAGTCTTCGTTTCAAGCTGTTCTTCCGTACCATGGAAGAAATCGATCTCGTCGTTCATGTGATTTCGAATCTGGTTCGTCGTCGATTTGGAGAATTTTTTTTTGCTTCCAGCAGCTTACACACACACACTTTTTCTCTACATAGTTACCCGTAAAACATCTTGAGAACAAATTAAATGTAGCATTACGTCATTGTTGGCACAGAAAAAACGAGCTTGCAAATGAACTACTACTATGATCTCCTAAGCCTGCCTCTGCTGGTCGAACCAGAATAACGTAAATGAAGTAACTTTCTTCTAGTGTTGGATTTCATCTTTGGAACTTGAAAACCGCAATAGCAGTTCTTAGAAATTAAAGATAAAGAGTTTGCTTGATCTTGCTAACCCGCCAAAAGCGATAGGATATTAAGCGCTTTAGCCATACGTCAATATTCTAAAACTATTTTATTGTCACCAAGGTTCACTTGCAAAATTTCACAGGCAACAGAATGTATGGACGAGAAAGCTGAAACAATAGACATCAAATTGAACCAGCTTCACTTTCATAAATCAAGGTGGAATCAGTCTGAGTTAATAATAATGATCAAACTGATTAACCCATTGGTCTTGAAATACTAGATTAGCATCTGGCATGGTTAAGTCTGGCTAATGGAAGAAAGATCTTTTAGGCCTCGGTTGAGCATCTTAGTAAAGATGGTGTTTTGACAAAAGTACCGGTATTAGAGTCATCACTTTTCCTCTTTTATGACAGCAATTTCGAGGGTTCAGTGTCAGAACCAAGTATCTTGTTTTTGTCTAATTTTACAGGAGAACGTTTTAAGCGTTTTGCCTTGAGTGACGTATACACAAAATACAGTACTTGATTTCGGTTCCAATCAATAAATCAATAAATATTGATTACTGGACTAAATGCAGGTGTTCACATGAAAGACAATGACATTGTCATCTGATACCAAAAAGTGAAAAACGCCAAAAATGCTGGATACTGGGTTCGTGCACTGAACTCTCGATTTCAATTAAACGAATGCCCCGCAGTACCAGTCGGACCTTCAATGGTCAAAAAAGCTCAGAATGACTAATTTAACTTTTCTTCGACTATACACTACAGGTGGTCTAAGTGGTCTTGCTGTATATAGTCAACAGAATATTTTGAATCTAAAGATGTCTTTTTATGTGCTTTGTAACGTCTCTTAAGGCAGCTTTTTACGTACTTTCCTTGTATCGACCTCCTTTTTCTAATTTTTGCTCAGGTATTGAAACAGTTTAAGATCCTTGGTACCACTCTGGGAAAACGTCAAAGGGTTCTTCCAGACGAGGTTGTAAAAGGGTGATTTATGAGCTTTGCTGACCAAATTTGTGAGTTTATTTCTATTTCGTCTAAAAAATAGATGTCGAGATTGCTGGAAAATTTACAATGGCGTTTAGCAGTCTAGTAAGTCTGCTTTTCTTCCACTTTTTGTTGCAGTTCAGTTTTCTATGTCCTCAAGGGAAAAGGTGAAACAGAAGGTTGGATTTTTTTTCCAATTATTTTTAAATGGCACTAGTGTTCCTTAACCAGAGTACCCTTTGGTAAGATCTTGAGCTCTGTCATAAAGAACCCAAGACTGGCTGTAAAGCCCATACTTATGGTCTAGGTTCAGTTCCAGTCGCTGTGAAAGAAGAGTGCTTCTGACCTATTTTTCTTGTTGTCCAAACTTTTCAAGTATTGCATATTAGTCTTTTTTGTCTTTCGGAAAGTTTGTAATTGAAAATGTTGTAATTGTCTTCAGGAATGAAGGTCGCTATTCTAATCCGGCAAATATTGACCTATATTTTTTTTCTGTCATACTCTTCTCTCTGAATACATATCAACAATGCACTGGTGGAAGTCCTATAGAACATAGATCCTTTTTTGACATTCAGTACTGATTCGGAGTATCTCGCTGCAATGATCAAAACAGGAAGTGCACATACAATATTTAATGAACTGTGGCATTACGTTTAAATTGTTCCTATTGTTCTGAAATACCGTGCCAATTACACATTCTTTTAAGATGTTTTGATAGTTTTTGGCAAATAATACCACATATGTTAGTAAGTATTTTTTAACTAAATTGCCTTCGATTGCTTTTCTACCTTGTGTGACCAGGTATATTTATTGCAAGGCAAATATGTTGAACGTCTTTTAAATTAATTGACAAACCAACTGGGTTTGTTTTAAATGCAGAACAAAACAACAGAAAACAGACACAATGTCTCCCTTTTAAAACATACAAAAAGCTAATAAGCTTAATTGACATATGGCTGACATAAAATGTGCCATCTATTACGTACACAGTTTCATAAGTCGTAATAATAAGTGGATTTCTTCGGTTCATATTTTTGACAAAACCTTGACTTGTCGAAACGATAAAATCATTTTCGCCACTTAGTATTTTGACTCCTGCATCAGTCAAGTTATCACTTCCGATAGCAGAAAGATTAGCCATAAAGTTACAAGGTATGGACAAACCATGAAACAACAGGACAGAGGGGAAAACTGCCCATAATCTAGTACTAATCTTAATTTTTAAGATTGCTTTCCAATGATACATCTTTTATTTCATAGGACTTTGGTTTGTTTTCTTTGATGATGTGTCTTCTCATGGCCCATTCTTTAGATACCTCGTTTTAAACAGCTACACTTTGGCTGGTCGAGAATGCTTCGATTTAGCCTTCCGATAATTCGTTAGATTTTCATTTGGTTAATACCAACGCCTTTTTGTCTAGGGTGTTCGTTTCATAATTCCGTCTCCTGGTATCTATAAATCGCATCAGTTAAAATCTTTCCATTAAGGAGTTGCGAAAGCGAATATCTACATTTCAATGGAGAATTTTGTAAGCTTAACAGCCCTATTAAAAATATTCTTATTAAAAATATTCATATATCATGTGTCAGCCTAGACTCCTAATCTATTGGATTTTGGGTATCATCAGGTAAATGGCTCGATGCAGAAACTGCCAATGTTATATAAATTGAGTTAAATTTTGAGATATACTGAGTCAGTTATCTGTGTTTAAGACGTCAGATATTCCGCCTAAAGAGTCTTTCACCGACATAATGACATATTCTGGGGATGGCATTAATTCGTACTCCTTTTGGTCAAAATGAACAGTAGTCTAAAAATATGAAACTGTTTACTTTCATACTGAAAATTACCTTGGGCCAATTGTTTTCAGGTTTTACTTGTACCTCGTGGGATCCCATCTCTTTTTTTGACTGTAACAATAATTCATGTTTCACATATTTAAAACATACCTCACAATTACGTATCCATTGTTAAACTAATGGGTTAATCCTGGTCAACAAATCCTTTGTCGTGTTTTAGTCTCACATTTTTACATTTCCAAGTGCCCATCATGTAAACTTTTAAAAATATATTCACTTAAGCAAGTGGGAATTATTATGCATTGTGCATTTAATAACAGTACACCTATTTCTCCTATATTGACATAATTATCCCAATTCCCTTGAATTTTAGGTGAATTTTAGGTCCTTCATGTAAACGTTTTTACATTTCTTCACTTAAGCAAGTGGGAATTATTATGCATTGTGCATTTAATAACAGTACACCTATTTCTCCTATATTGACATAATTATCCCAATTCCCTTGAATTTTAGGTGAATTTTAGGTCCTTCATGTAAACGTTTTTACATTTCTTCACTTAAGCAAGTGGGAATTATTATGCATTGTGCATTTAATAACAGTACACCTATTTCTCCTATATTGACATAATTATCCCAATTCCCTTGAATTTTAGGTGAATTTTAGGTCCTTCATGTAAACGTTTTTACATTTCTTCACTTAAGCAAGTGGGAATTATTATGCATTGTGCATTTAATAACAGTACACCTATTTCTCCTATATTGACATAATTATCCCAATTCCCTTGAATTTTAGGTGAATTTTAGGTCCTTCATGTAAACGTTTTTACATTTCTTCACTTAAGCAAGTGGGAATTATTATGCATTGTGCATTTAATAACAGTACACCTATTTCTCCTATATTGACATAATTATTCAAATTCCCTTGAATTTTAAGTGAACATTGTTTTGAATATTCTAACCAACCATTTTCAAGCATCTCTTTCTGTACTTTCAGAATTGGATCCTTGTCTGTTAATCAAATTACTTTTTGAACACGTTATTTTGAGACTGGCTCACTTTGCACAACGTTTCAGAATATTAGGTCTCTTTCTGCTGTTTAATCAGTTTTGGAAGGCTATGCAACAGGGGCAGGAAATAGAGCATGAGCATCCATACAACCAAGTCTTTGGCAGGTATGTGACAGGCTGAAGATTTACAATACATTACGTTCATCCGAAATATTTTAATGCGTGGTGGCATTTGAGCTAATGATATGTAATTTAGAATAGGAACCACGAGCTTTTTATCTGGTACTACTTCAGAATGTGGCTGTGTTAGTAATTTTATATTTTTCATATTCCCCTTGTCATAGCAGACTTAGGAATTTAATAGAGCAATTGTTCTTTTCTGTTGTTCTCAGAAACGTAGATGGAAAAAAACATCGATTTCCATCGATGACTGTGAGGGGAGATCAATATATTTTTCATCTAGGTTTCCGAGTACAGCAAAAACTCACCGTATTGCTTCTTATATTATTACATTTGATAACGTATCTTTCATTTTGTTCAGTACCCTCTGATGCATTGGGGTCCACATTTATGCATTTTTAGAATTCAATAGCTTTCTTAATATCTATGCTACTTTAGCGAGCAGTGAAAAAAAGTTTGCTAAACTTTGGACCATCCCAAGAAATTGTGCAGTTCAGTAATATTGTTTGGTTTTGAAAATTTAATAATTTTAATTTTTGATGCAATACATGTTTTTCTCTACATATATTTTATGGCCTAAGAATTCTACGCTTATTTGAAGAAATAAACCTTATTTATGCAGTTGTGTCATACTATTTTCTTGGATTGTACAAAATAATTTACGTACGATTATTATCATGGTGTTTAGCAGCTCTATCGAAAACCATGATCGCCCTTATTCTTAACTACACCATCCAGATCGATAGTTATGAGATTCATACGCTAAAAAGATCAGGCAGAGAATTTATCCCAAATGTTCCATGCGTTGGACAATATCGCTCATAAGGTGGTACAAATGTGGCCTGTAGCTGGCTTTCCTCATTTAGTGGAAGCTCCCAATAGCCATAATTAGCATTTATTTTGACATAAATCATCATCATCATTAACCTTCTCCGCCTTCGGCAGATTGCGCATCAACATGTGATAACTGCTTCCATAAATTTCTGTCTTTGACTACGCTGTTGAGTGATATCAAGTTTCGTCTATTCCAATGGCTAATGTTGTCGTGCCATTGTTTTGGTTGTTTTCCTCTACTTCTTCTTCCTTCCACCATTTCCTCTAGGCAGCTTAGGCTTAGGCCCTGAGTACAGCGTTTGGTGTGACCGTAGAGCTTCAAGATCCCAGATTTAATTGCGGATTTGATGGGAGTGAGTTTTGTTGTATGAAGAAGGTCTTCAATTCACGTATGATCAGACAGTTCTTTGTTCGTCATGGATCTCATCATATGATTTTGGAAAACGACAAGTTTTTGCAAGGATTTTAAAGTCCAGTTAACACACTCCAGTCCATAGAGAACTATCGGTAACACGTAGGTGTTGAAGATCTTCGATTTTAGTTGATATGATATCCTTTTCGAGGTCAACATTGACATAAATATATAGGACTTTATCAGCTCAAGGAAAAACATAAGGCTCCTGATTCACATCAACACAAAAAATTAGCTTCTCACTGTTTGGCTTCGGGATAACCCTTGGATGGCTTCAGCTGTTGGGTTGGTCCACGTTACCAATCAGTCCTGTTTGTTCCATCCAGTCCAACTATGGTACAAAATTGAATTAAAACTTTCAACTTTCTAGCCATTGAAACAGTTATGTACTTTATGACAACAGGCATCGACAGTCTAAGCGCTTCAGAAAAAAAAAGAATTAAAAGGCTGCAACACATCATTTAGATCATTTAAATACCATACAATTTTTATTTTCTAGCGAGGTTCGACTGCTTCATCTTTAAATTTTAATTTAGTTTTACATTTATATTTATATATTTATATATTTATATATTTATATATTTATATATTTATATATTTATATATTTATATATTTATATATTTATATATTTATATATTTATATATTTATATATTTATATATTTATATATTTATATATTTATATATTTATATATTTATATATTTATATATTTATATATTTATATATTTATATATTTATATATTTATATATATATTTAACATATATTAATATATTAAAATTTTTTGCAGCGTAGCGAGTCAGTACAAAATACTGCTATAATCGAAATCCTGTAAGAAATTATAAATATATACATATACCAGTATACACACAAAATGAAATTACGTATTCTACCGTCAAAAGAACACTTGAAGTATTAAAATGAAACGAAATGGAAAGTGCAAAAGCAATACGNATATATTTATATATTTATATATTTATATATTTATATATTTATATATTTATATATTTATATATTTATATATTTATATATTTATATATTTATATATTTATATATTTATATATTTATATATTTATATATTTATATATTTATATATTTATATATTTATATATTTATATATTTATATATTTATATATTTATATATTTATATATTTATATATTTATATATTTATATATTTATATATTTATATATTTATATATTTATATATTTATATATTTATATATTTATATATTTATATATTTATATATTTATATATTTATATATTTATATATTTATATATTTATATATTTATATATTTATATATTTATATATTTATATATTTATATATTTATATATTTATATATTTATATATTTATATATTTATATATTTATATATTTATATATTTATATATTTATATATTTATATATTTATATATTTATATATTTATATATTTATATATTTATATATTTATATATTTATATATTTATATATTTATATATTTATATATTTATATATTTATATATTTATATATTTATATATTTATATATTTATATATTTATATATTTATATATTTATATATTTATATATTTATATATTTATATATTTATATATTTATATATTTATATATTTATATATTTATATATTTATATATTTATATATTTATATATTTATACAGTTACCATGTATGTCAGACTGTGTAGGTACCTTTAAATAACTTACTTTTCCACTTCATTTTTAGGAGAAAATGTGGCACTTATTTTACCACAATTATTTATCTCTAGATTTTGGCACCATTTTGCCCCCATGAAGGCTAGGTAATCTTAAGGGTTATATCACTGTTCATTTGTAAGAGGTCGCCAAGCTTTTGCCAAGTCTTATCTTTTTAGTCTTGATAGACTGTTTCTTGCAGCTCTATTCTAAATACAGGTCTTGGTTTGAATTTTGTTTAGTCAGTGGAAGTTATGGATTAAGTTTGGTGAAAGGAAAATTTCGAATATTTTTATGGAAGGGGAAAGTTTAGTCCCATGGAAATATAGATGTTGCGTCGCTTCCCCTCTAATCAGAAGACGTGAGGAAATTTCAAAGTAGAAAAGTGTTGGCAGGTAATTACCTAATCATCTCTTTATTTTCACTTTACACCAGGTTTTCTACAGTAAAGACTCACAACAATAGACAGAGGAGTAATATCCTTGAAAAAGTGCACAAACGTTTGTAAAAATGTTATTAACTGGCATCCTCCACTTATTTAAGTTGAAGTTAAATTGTTAAATTAAAGTTTCAATTCTTGTCAATAATATCTCATTAATCTAGAAAATGTATAGCTATATTTTCAGAGTAATGTGACTGGTTGTGATGGATTCTTTGGTAACTCAACTTTCGACTTCATTTTTTTGGAAGTAGAGCGCATGACAGTTACAACAGACGAATGGTACTGCGTCACTTAATCCAGTTTACCCAAGTGATTTAATGTTGACTAAGCAAACTTTTCCTAGTGAATGTAAAGGTCTGACTTTTCTGGACTGTCTAAATTTATTATGTAGGCGACGTATATTTTATCTTAGACGTCGACCAAGTAAGGGTTGATTTTCAGAAGCTGGAAATATTTTGTACCTGGATATTGAATTGTCTCTTTACCATGTTTCACATTATCACTAAAGTTCAAGTTAGTGAAGACAAAATATATGAAAAGGGCAGCAAAGTTTAAATAATAAATAGTTCTTCCTAATTCCCTATCTCTCTTTCAGTCTTTCACTCTCACACACATCCACACATCAACACAGACACACAGACACACAGAGGCACTAACACACGTCAACCTCTTACCATATTTTCAAGTACAAGATAGTAAGTGTTTCGTTGATATTAATAGCTTGATACCAGAACATTGTAACGAACACGTGCATAACGAATGGGAACACTCATAAATTGTTAAATTCTACCAAGTTAAGATTGAAACCCACTTTGTTTTACTCAGTATCAAAAACAAAAGAAACTGCAATTTTCTTCTGGGGATGTGGAATGAGATAAACTAAGTATCTGTACTTCCTATGTCTTACAAATAGTAGTTCTAACGCTAACCAATACTTTGAAAAAATCTGCCAAAGAAACAATGAGATAACCGTTAGCTGATAAAGACTTGAAGATATAAGCATCAGTAAACCCAAAGAGACATCATCCTGATCTCCATATACAGTTAGTTTAACGGAAAACCTAATTTGACCATTGATTAAGGAGAGGGATCATTTTGATGTCTAAGACCAAAGTTCATTGAAAAAAAAAATTTAGTAAAACGAAGAAATGTATTAGGGCCTAAAATAATTAAAGTGATACTTCATTTCCCATTTATAAATTAAAAAAATTCATTTAAAATCGAAACCAAGAAAACATTTATGGCCGTGGTACAAATAGTGATAGGAAATCACAACTGAAGCATTTCCAAGGTGCTTGGACACTGACCCTGAAGGCATACCAGCAGCCTGGAGCTAGAACGTCTGAAGATCGAGTTCCGGCATTCTTCCTTGATCTACTCCCTCTTGGCGCTTGCATTAGAAAATGATTTGCTTAAGAAGATAAAGTTAGTGCTGTAATGGCCTAGTGTTTAACTCAATAGATTAGCATGCAAGAGGTTATCGGTTTAAACCCTTGCCACGTCCAAGGAAGTACTGTACACAATCTGTTTCTTCGTTTTATGTGGCATAGAACTTAGTCTGTACATGTGTTTGCAGGAACTAGAATTTGGAGAAAAAAGAAAACAAAAATTAAAAGGATTAAAAATCACAAAGGAAAAACATCAAATAAGGAAAGAAACCTGGGCTTATATGGCTCAAGCTTTGGTCTTGGTGAAAGAACTAAAATAAAGAATAAAAACAGATACCAAAGCAATATCAATACGAGCCGGACGATAAGCTACTGCTGGTGTTTTATTTGGGAGGCATATGTTCCAATAACAGTAAAAAGAGCAAGTGTATCTAACACTGTTTAATAACTTTACCTGAAATACTTGCCACTAAATATCAGTTGCTTGCCCTTGACGTGGACCAATAGGTTGCTTTCAAATACTTAGGATAATTCATTTTTACAGCATTTTGCTTTTTAAGGTTGTGAGTATTGCTCGATGCAACACTACTAACTTAAAACCCTACTCAAATTACAAACATGTTATGATATCTCAATTCTGCTTTCGTATTTCAAATTTCTGTATTAAGTTCAGTGAAAAACATATTTTATTGTCAGAGGCAGAAAAAAGTTTGATTTCGTAGTCCCGTACAATAAAAAGCTGACTATCTTCTAATTTAATATTTAATCATAAAAAAAATATGCTCCTTTTCAGATCGACAGTTACAATGGTACAATAATTACTCTAGCAGAGAGATATATGAAAATCCTTTCGTAAATTTAAGTTAAAAGCTCCATACGCAGTATAGTTAAAGTTTCTCAATATTGTCTTTAAAATATTTGTCGCACTACATATTTTTTATGCATTACAAATAGCCGATGAATAAATCAGTTTTCCATATCAAAGAAAATCTTAAATGAAAGACAGGTGCATTTTAGGTATACTCAGTAGAATAAAAAGATGGAGTTTTTGACATGAGGTACATCTGCCGTAGTTTATAATATAGAAAACGTGAAAGCCATGCTGTTTTCACCCGGACTCTGAGCTTACAGTAAAGAAATGAAAATTTGATAACTGTATATATGGTGCTGTAGTTGAATCTGTTAGAGGTTTTCAACTAATCAAACATATATAGAGCTAACGTTTTAAAACGAAATGACTACCTATACTAAACGCCAAGGAGATAAAGGGAGACAACGTACAGGAGGGATAACACAGCTATTTCATATATTTAAACATTCAGGAAAAGAGAAAAACCCGAAAATTATTATAACTCCACCTACTCCTGAACTCTCGAATTCGAAAACAAGGAAATGGAAGCAAGATGAAGGATTAAACGGAAGCTATACATCTTCGTTAACGAACATTATGAGGAAACCAATTTTACCTAGTAAAGTATATAATAATACAAAATTTTTCTTCCATTTAGAACCACTTCCAGTTTGTTTGAAACCAGTTCAGAGTAATAACTGTACAGAAAATGCTTACAATATTCGATGGTTTGCTAAAAATGCCGTAGTAGAGAGCAATTATCAAACATTTGTTAGTTTTATGAAGGACCGTCATATCTCTACAACTACTTTGCGGATGGAAAAATTGCCTCGATAAACTTTTAGTAATCTTTTAATTGTGACACAGCACGATAAAATGATTATTTATAATTAGATTAGTGGAAACAGAGCTAAGGAAGACCATAAATAACCAGGATATTTTCAAGTTTATTGTAAAAATAGAGCTTTTTTCTACGGAAAGTAATTTCATGTTCAAAAGCTGCTTTACAGTTGCAACATATTCAAAAGGATATTTTACAATCATGTTTATTCAATCAGAACAATGATACTTTGACTATTTTTTCACTGGTATCTTCACTACAATTGCATTTCAAAAATAAAGGATATTATTGAACTGAAGGAAAAAAAAGGTCATACTTTCATCCTTTAAATACATTTTAAGTTATTTTAATCAACGGAATAAAGTCGCCTTAGCATGTGGTACATAATAAACTCCTAAGATGTGTAATCTTTTAATCATGAAAACAATTGAAAACTATGGAGTTGTATGAAAATTTCAAAGAACTAAGCTATCTGTCATTAAACTAAAAACATAACAAAAAAAACTAATATCCATTTTTCATACGTTTTGCATTTTGTTTTACGAGAAAAGTTGCTTGTATTTATTGATGGGTTTAAATAAATGGGTTTTAATATGTACATCTGTATTAGTCATTCTGCAAATGTCTAAAATGACTTTAAGAGTTTGTTAGTGTTTAACAGCATTGCGTAAAATCTACCAATAATATCTGGAGTTTTAATTGACGAAGTACAGCAAATATGTAGCAAAAACATATATACTGGGTGACAGCGAGTGTGTGTGCGTGTGTGTAAGAGAGGGACAGACAGGAGAGAGAAAGAGAGAGAGAGAGAGAGAAATGGTGAGAGGGGAAAAAGTGAAACAAAGAGAGAAAGAACGCCCCCCGCCCCCCTTTCGTGGCTGCTGGTATCATAGAGAGTGTGGCACAGTCTAAAATGACGTAAAAATTTAGGCAAGTCCTTACAACTGTCTTGGTCTCTTGATCATTTGTTTTAGTAACTGCTTGTAGCAAACTAAGAAGAGGTTTATATAAGGTCTTTTACAATCACTATTATTAGACTGTTGGTTGCTGATTTGGGAATTGAAAGGAAGAAGCGGAAAATCCTCAGAAGAAAACCCAGAATACAGGTGTGGAAACTTAAAAAGGAAGATGTTGCAACCAACTTTAAGAACAGAGTGATGCAAAGAACACGAAATCTAGCACCCGCCGAATCTATAGACTAAGCGTGGAACCAAATGAAAGAAGTAGTTACTGAAGAAACGAAAAGAGCCTGTGGATCAAGAAAGGACGGAAGCCCTCAAGTAGAGATAAATGGTGGTAGACGACTGAAGTATGGGAGGCAATTAAGAAAAAGAAAGACACTTTCAAACGATGGCAAAGAAATAAAGACCCAGAATCACTTTCGAGTTATCAAGTACATGGAAACACTGCCAAGCTCGTAGTCGCAAAAGCGAAAGCACAAGCGTCACAACAACTTTACCATGAGTTGGAAACCAAAGAAGGCGAGGAAAATTTTTTTAAGGTAGCAAAGGCACAGGACCGAGCAAAAAGGGATCTTACTGAAACAGCTGTAATAAAGAATGAGAGAGGAGAGGTTTTGACAGAAAAAGTGGAAATATACAGTAGAGGAAATTCCTATTTTCAGGAGCTTCTAAACACAGAAAACGAGAGAGGACGCTTACCAAGTAATGAAAAAACAGAGGGCCCGGAGATAAACATCCGAAAAGAAGAAGTGCTAGCAGGGGAAAGCGCCGAGACCAACTGGATTGCAGATAGAGAGCCTAACGGCATTGGATGACAAGGAAATAAACTAGTTATTAGTACTTTTCAATAATATATGGGAGACAGACGCATCCCACGCGATGTAGTATTTTGGTGCTTGAGAAAAAGAGGGATGACGGAAAAAATGGTAAAAGTAGTAGCCAGCCCCAACAGGAACAGCCAGACCAAAGTAATTTGCGCAGCCGGAGAGTTAGAAAACTTTGAGATCAGAGTCGGACTACATCACGGTTCTTCACTTAGCCCCTTCCTGTTTAATCTGGTAGTCGACACCATAACGAAGGACATAAGCAGAGGACTACCAGAGGAACTGTTGTATTCAGACGACCTGGCAGCATAAGTAAATAATAGAGAAGCAGATAATAGAAAAGAGCTGGAACCGGAGCTTCATAGATGGCAGGAACCGATAGAATTGAGAGGTTTAAAAATGAATGTCAAGAAGACAGAAACAATGGTATCTTCAAAGAGTGAGCAAATAATTATTAACATTAGAAATAGACATGGTGAAGTAATTAAGCAAGTAGAGTCATTATGCTACTTAGGAACAACCATTCAACGACAAGGGAGGTATCAAGAAGAAGTTAAATCAAGAGTTAAAAGAGCTTGGGTGCGAAGAGAGTCCGATAGTATGCGACACGAGAACGCTAATAAAAGTCAAGACGAAGATCTATTCATCAGTGCTACAACACGTTTTATTATATAGTTTAGAAGTCTTACCTTTAAAAAGGGCAGAGGAGAGAATGTTAGACGCGACGGACATGAGAATGCTATGGTGACTATCCGGAATATTCCTGCACGAACACAGGATAAATTATGAGATAAGATGATTTTAAAGGTAAGGAAGCAAGAGAAGCAAGGTTAAAATGGTAGGGACATGTAATGACGCGAGAAAATGACAATATTCTGAGGACAGCATGGCAGGGACCAGTGACCGGAAGGAAGCATAGAGGACGACAAAAGCTTAGACTGAGAGACGTCACTGAACGAGACATGAAAGAAGTGGGAGCGAGAGAAGGAGACTGGGAAGACCGAGTCAAGTGCAGAAAAAGGTGTCGAGCGGCCAACCTGACGAAAGCTGGATGAAGGCCAAAGAAGAAGAAGAAGATTAAATAAATAAATTAGAGACTTAAACATTTTTATCTATGTGTATTAATAAAACTTTTCTTGTCCTGACCACCCATTTATTATCCTGGGTCACTCTTTACAAGTAAATTAAGACAGTTGTTTTTAGTCTTGGAAATGCAGCAAAGCATGTTCCAATCAATGTTAAAGTGGCCGTTTCTACTGTGACAAAAAATAAATTCCTTTTTAACGAAATTTTGAAAATTTATAATTCCCTTTTAACGAAATTTATTTTTATGAGATATGCACAAGATGGCAAAGTTAAATCATCTATACAGAAACAATGTAGATATAAACAAGGCTACTTATGGAAGTTTGTGAATTTTTTTTGATTACCCTGTGTAGGTAAAAGAGAAAGGTGTTTACTCGGCATTCCTAGTGGTACTGTTGCATGGCAACAAATCCTGGTCGATGAAAACATACGGTATGGTCGACAGTATGCCCATGACGACTGTAAAAGCCTTTTTTGAGATTCAAAGATCCACAGCAAATCTTATCTGCTTAACAGAATAACCGCATACAGTAGGCCCAGAAGAGCCTGATCCTGAGGCTCATCGACCAACTTGATGATAGAAAGAACGTTCCCTTTATTTATGTCTGGAACTTGTGTAAACGAAAGAAAACAAAGGAATGCAAATACTTTCGGGAAGTCTTAAAGAAGAATTTTTACCACAATAGATAAGATTAGAGGTCAGATTCGTGCAAAAAACCGGAACTAAATTTGTTACACATAGTGACCTAACTATATACCAGGTATATAACGACTGTCAATTCAACATACCTTATCAGAATAAACTTTGCTTGTCTGAGGTCCTCCTGTCATAATTTGGAGGTCAAAACCAGGTAATGGTCTAGGACACCTTGGGAGGAGCGTTTGTGTAGGGGAGGGCGAGAGGTTCAGACAGAAACACACGCACTTCTTAGCTCCCCATTGACCCAGGGCGTGAAAGACACCCATGACGATATTTCATTTGTAAACATTGATATGCTATTTCAATCTAAGAACCGAAACTTTGTCATAGACTATCTTTGGAAATGTACGAAACAATTCAAAGTATAATGTAGAAATTTGTTATTAAACCTGCATAAGGACGCTCAACTATTATTATGTTACGGATCGTAGCTCATCTTTTTTAATTCAATTTAATTACATTTAATTCAACCTATCGTTACCCTTGTAATGCTTGTGAAATTGTAAAGTACAGATAATGAATAAGACCAAGAACTAAACGATTGAAAAACTAACATATTTGTGTCATTGTCATTCAATTGTCATGCTTTTGTGTCAATGTCATTTTCTGTTTGATCATGCTACATTCCCAGTTATTAAACTGTATTCCAGTCTTTCTTTCTCCACTTAGTTACAAACTTTGTAACTTCTTTTTTCCTGACAATTGTTCTGGACTTTAATGTCATTCTGTCCTTTGGTAGTTTAACAGTGCTTACATATATAAATTAAGAAATCATCTTCCTATATCAGTAAAATTATATCTTAGCAGCCTCTAGTCCTTCTGTATGGTAGTTAAGATTTTTAATATTTCCTTCCATACATTAAACCTGGGTAAAAATAGCATCAAACAATATTTATTTTGATGTCCATTGTCAACTTCCCATCCCTTTCGATGTTCTAAATTTTCTGTAAAATATATTTTGTTATTATATTTCTCCTTTGACATTGTTTATTGTCTGCTAAAATATTACCTAATATAATTTAGATTTTTTATTTGCTTATTGCTATTTTAACCAATTTTTGTATCTGTAGGTTTCTGCTTCTTACTAACAATCATACATTCTGTTTTATTGCAGTTGAAATTTGGTTCTGAATCCAGTTGACAATCTGACAAGAAAATCTGAAATAAGGTTGAATCGCGCGCAATGAAAAGTTTTTAGACAGAGCAAAGTTTATCTACACTGGTTAGCTTGCATAAGCTATGTATTGGCCCCACTGTTTCTTGGTTACTATTTTAAGTTGGCAGATGTTTTCATCTATCCAAAATTTGTGCTCTGATTAAAAAAATTAGTTCCTGCTTAGAGCCCTTGGTAACACCCATGGATTTGCCAAAGGGGTCTTACACTTTATAACCTTAAAATTGACAAACACTCCCAACTTTATCGTTTTGAGCTACCATCTCAGTAATAAATAAAGTCTGTGGTGCATACAGCATCAGATTACTTAGCTTCTGTTGGTCAAAGGTAGTATGAAGCAGCTTTTTTATCAGTTTTATCCCTACATAACACGTTGTTGGACAGAAGTCAAAAATAATGTTAGATAGGTTCCCAATGTGTTTTACCGGGTGTTCAACATTTTCAGGAAAAAGAAAACCAGCCCCCTACACCTGCTAAATTTTGGCCTCAGTAGATATAATAAGTAGTCATCATTATCACCATCATTGTTCGACTTCAGTCGAGATGATTGATTAAACAACCTTTCTCCAGTGGTCTCGGTCTTCCATAGCTGCCTTAAGGTCTTAACCTGCTAAGTAAGTATCCCTTATAATGGTATCTAAGAAAGTTAATTTGCCAGAGCGCTTTCCGATCGTTTGGGGTTTCCAGAGTATCAGTGATGAAATCACTTCTGAAGTTGCTCTATGGCAATGGCCTGCAAATTGTACTCTTCTATATTTGACAAACCTAGATAATGGTGAAAGGTTGCCATAAATTTGACTCTTGGTTAAATGTTTTTTCCAAAATAGGCTTTTAACCCGCATAAGTAGTTTTGTATAGCACCCATCTAAACGCTTTTCTGCTCTTTTAGATGGAGTCCAAGCCTCTGATCGAAAGAGCAGAATTAATTCAATGAGCACACGAAATATTTTAACTTTGATGGTAATGTCAAGTTCAGATGTCCATAGTTTATGCAGTTTGTTGCACGCTGACCATACCATGCCTTTCCTAACAAGAAAATCTTTTTCTGAAGAAGAAATAAAAGAACCCAAGTATTTGTAATCTTCTTTTGATTTTTTACGTTAGTTCCAGAAAGAGTTTTAATAGGTTCATTATTTGTCTGATTAAAGCTCATATATTCAGTTTTAGACTCATTAAGATGTAGACCAACACTGTTGGCCGCTGACTCTAAAGCCAATAAGAGAGTTCGAGCATTTGCAAATGACCCACTTGTAAGAGAAATGTTATCAGAAAAATCTGTGTCAGTGACGTGTGCAGCTGGATAACGAGAACTTTTTGGGGGTATGATTTCAAGGCCTTTGTTACTTATAGTGTCTATTGGTACTCTTAGAATGTAATCAACAACTACAATAAATAGAAATGGTGCTACTGTATCAGCCTGTAGAATGCCTGCTAAAATGTCAGTGGCAGGTGTTTCTCCATCCGGACTCAAAACTGTAGCTGTAGTATTTGTATATAAGATCTTAGTGGCATCTATTATTTCATCTGGAATACCATAAAGTTGGAGTATTTTAAACATCACAGATCTATCAACAGAGTCAAAGGTTTTACTAAAATCAATGAATACTAGGTCTACTTCACGATTGCAGTAACACATCTCCTTAATGATCCGGCGTAAGGCTAAAATTTGGCATAATGTTGATCGTCCAGAACGAGAACCGTAAGTAAGTAATAATAAATAGTAATAAATAAGTAGTAATGTAGCTTACGTTTCGACATTTTTGCTAAATTTATACAAAATATTTTAACCAAAAGCTTCATTTTTTGGTAACATAAAGAACATCTACGACGAAGAAGATGACTTTTGTCTCTTCAAATTTATAGGTTTTCCACTCTCTTATTAAGTCAATTTAATTTTCTTAACTTAATTGATATACTTAGCTTTATCTCTTCCGTCGGTACTTGTTGTCTATCCCCCCGCCCCGATTGTCTGTTCTCTTTTGTTTACACTGCTTTCATGGATAGGTCTTAATGATGCATCCTTCTCTATCTTAATAAATACATGCATAAAGTAACGTTTTTGGCAGTTCCAAATGAATTGTTCTTTTTTTTTCTGCAATTTTCCGATGATCTGTGCTCTCTCGTTTACACTGCTCTCCCAGGTAGTTTTCTGCGTTTTTGGCAGTTCCAAATGAATTGTTCTTTTTTTTCTGCGATTTTCCGATGATCTGTGCTCTTTCGTTTACACTGCTCTCCCAGGTAATTTTCTGCGTTTTTGGCAGTTCCAAATGAATTGTTCTTTTTTTTCTGCGATTTTCCCTCATGGGTACTGCTCTCATGGGTAGGTCTTAATGATGCATCCTTTCCTATCGTAATAAACACAAGCATAAAGTTTCGTTTTTGGCAGTTCCAAATGAATTGTTCTTTTTTTTTCTGCAATTTTCTGATGATCTGTGCTCTCTCGTTTACACTGCTCTCCTAGGTGTCAATGATGCCTCTTAATCCTAATCTTAATACGTTATGGGTTTCTGCTCTGCATACTTGTTTTGATGGTTTTGTTTTTTTATCAAATCATTTTTAACGCCTGAAACTGTGTAGGATAGGGCATATAATTTATTCAGTAGTCTTTCAAGAAAGGATGCTTTTCTTATCCAATTTCCGTTTCTTTATTCCTGATACCTTAAGAATGTCAATTAAACATTGTTCTTCCCCCCCCCCCCCCACACACACACACATTTTTTATTTCTTTACCCTCATTTGATTTTATGAGAATACCGTTGCTCTTACCTTGCTCTACTAATAATCTTTCATAACTAAAATTTACACATTACTTAACATGTGATTAAGTGGATCTGATCAAGTCTGTAGAAAACGAAAATTTTAAGATTAATTCTTACTTAAGACAAGCTCTTATTTTATAAGAATTTTGGGTTTTTTTGTTTCAGCCTCAGTATTAACTTTTTGCACATTTCAGCCTGATGTATTCTTAATAAATTCTTAGCACGAGTAAATTTACTGTGAAAGAATTACTTTCCAAATTTTTTCCTCGCTCCAATTGTCATCTGTTTTTTCCTTTTACGATTTATGCTCCATTTTCATACACTATCGAGCGACTCTCTACCTTACCTTACCGAAGTGACAAATCCCCCAGGACGTTCTCGACCAGGTTCTTCCACCATCTGCATATTTAAAAGAGTAAAATTGAATACTTGGAAAGAAATATTTGTTGTTGTGAATGACTGACGTCACAACGTTCAATTACAGTTCCTTGTCTTCTTTGAAGTTAGTACGTTGTTAATTTGTTTTGGATAAATCTTTAAAGTTCAGTTCAGCTGCTGATAAGAAATTCAACTTCTGTGACGTGGTTAATAAATGGAATCAAATTTCAGGCTTGGTCATACAAATTCATCCATTGATCAACATTGGGTCATTCCAGTGCTGATCAGAGGAAAAGTGTGAAGTCTGTGATCAGGTTGGTCTTGGTGTATGGGATAAAAACTGTACCAGTCACTAACGGCTTGGAAAGCAAAAGGGATATAGCAGAGAGGTGCATACTGCGGTGGTCACTGAGAGTGACCAGAGGGGATATGACCAGGATCTCAAGAAAGTTACGCAAGGCCCCGTTGAGGTTCTTTTGGATGAGAAAAGAAGAGTATGTTGGGCGAAGTGTTTTCGAGATGAGCGTATCCGTTACCAGACAGAGCGGAAGACAGAAAAGGAGATGGTACGATTGTGTGAAGGAAGATATGCGAGCGATGGAGGTGGAGTGGAGATAGTGGCACCCCTTAAACTGGGAGCAGGTTAAAGTAAAAGAAGAATACTATATGTATTGCAGTACAAAAATACTACTCTTACTCCATGTCCTGTTATAGGAGGAGATAAGTACAATAGTAAAAAAGAAGTATTCATTACATGTTACATTGAAAAAGGGTTACACTACTTTAAACTATTTATGATATAGTAAAAAGGTGATACAAATGTCTCATCATACCTGTTTATTATCACACATACATAAATACATTTTTTTAAAATATTAAAAAATATTAATTTTCAGTATTAATTTATGAAATTGAATTCTGTTAATTCAAATCACCAACCATGTTAGCATATGATGTCAGTTGAATGTGTCCTTTTCATCCATACCGTAGCAGTACCCCCATCATGTCCAAACGATTGCAGAGCCTTTGCAAACAGGATGCTTTACTTTCGAAATTTTTCTTTTCTTTCAATGCAACTATTTTTATTTAATAAAGAATTTTGTATTGTTTTTTATAAAATAGTTATCTTTTAAAGTTTATACTAAAAAATTTTATACAGGTCCTCTAAGAGTGGCAAAATGTAATTTTGTTGATTGAAATAACCTGGTTAGTCATGACCTCATATGTTTTTTTATTTTTCAAAGAAACATTTACGTGTTTTCATCTTCTCTTACTGTTATACCCTTCCAGTCGGGCATATTACACAAAACTTTTATATTTGTTTTTACCAGTATAAAAGATTTTCCTATTGTTTATTACGCATACAATATATGTAATAGTTGTCCTTGTCCATACGTTTTTTACTCTGTTAATTATAAAATTTATGGTCACATTATTTAGATCAGAGTTTTTTTACTTTCGTTATGACTAAACTATCACCATACCACTACCATTACCATCTATTCCACCAATTGCACCAAGGGTCATATTAACATAAAAACCTCTTCACTTATTTGATAGTTTAACAAGTAACTGTTTGTACGGTTTAGTTTTACGATCGACATATTTCATAATGTTTCAAGACCAATAATTACAATAATTACAACAATAATAGTAGTGATGATAACAATAATATTATTATTATTAATAATAATAATAATAATAATAATAATAATAATAATAATAATAATAATATGTTCTTGGTAGGACGTTTTTCCATAGTTCGGGGGAAAGTGGAACTATTCCTTAAGTGTCATTCTTCTGAGGTCTATCCTGGCCCGGGATAGTAGCACCTGTATGGGTCGTTTCTCGGGGTTATGACGTAGGCGTGGTGTCGAAATACTGGGGTAACGGTCAGCGAGGGTTTACCATGTTAACGGGCAGGCGAAACGTTCTGGAGCCTTGGTTGGCAGTCGCCTAGAGATGGTATCTCGAAAAAAATACCGGTGGTTGTGTAATCTAAAAGTTACTGAGCTTCATATGAATGAAATGTCAGATCAAATTATTGAGCATTACGGCGTCAATGGGGCTGGAACCTCAGGTGAAGGCCCCTCGATGGGCATGTGTCTTGGGACAGCAGCGAGAACCCCATCGTAATCCTGCTACTGCTAGAATGTAGTGGAGTAAAGAAATTAACAAAGTTATAATGGAGTGCTTCTACAGAAGTAATTTGTTTGATGAAAAGGGGAAACCTATCATAGGGTACAGAAAACGCCTGATTAGAGAATGGAGAGGAAGAGACGTGTTTGAATCAACGGAGCAGCGTATATGTGATCAGGCAAGAGCAATTAGGAAAAATGGATTATTGGCAGAGCTTGAGTTAGAAGCAATAAAAAGACTTGCTGACGCTAACGTTTTGGGAAACGATGCAGAGAATGAAGAAGAGATGCGGGTTTACGAGGAAAAAACAGAGCATGAAGTGGATGGAGGAGCAGAGGCAATAGGAAACAGGGAGGAAACAAGGAACGAGATAGTTGCTAATGATGTGGATGTTGATGAGGAAGGAATGGAAACGAGTAAAGAAATAAAAGGGGTTGTTGAAAGACTGAAAGAGATCATGGTAGAAGGAACGAAAAGTGATGAAATCATGTTTTAAAAACTAGACAGAAGAGCTCTATTTAAGAGTCAGCTAGACAAAGTAAATGAAGTAATGAAGTATGTTAAGTGTAGGTCCATCACAGAAACAAACAATTTGATTCTAGCTGGGTATGTGTTGCAGAAAAATTTGGAATGAAAAAAGGTGCTCCACAGAAGAGAAATGAACCAAGATGGAAGCACAGAATAAAAGGTGATATAAGGAAATTAAGGAAAGATGTAAACTTGCTTGAGAGAGGGTTGAAAAGACAATGGAGTGAAAAGAAGACACAAAAATTAAAACAACTTGGTAAGAAGTACCGAGTGGAAAGAAAAGGAATGAAAACTGTCACAGAGGAAATAAAACAAAGAATAGTAGCAAAAAGTGCAAAGTTGAAGAGATATGAAGAAAGAATTGAGCATTTTCGGCAGAATAGGATGTTTGGTTTGGATCAGAAGAAATTCTATAAAAAACTTAACAAAAGCTAAAATTTTTTAAATGAGGTACCAAATGGAGGAGAATGTAGAACATTCTGGGGTGACATCTGGAGTGTCGAAAAGGGGCATAATAGAAGCGCTGTGTGGCTGAAAGAGTTGAAGATTGAAATAGATCGTAACATGAAACACACGCAAGACATGGTCAACATACAGTGAAAGTTGAAAAGCAAAATAGAAAGCTTCCAAATTGAAAAGCCCAAGAACCAGAAGGGATACAGTGGTATTGGCTAAAACACTTCACCGCCCTTCACAAAACTATCGCATGCTAACTTACGGAATATTAATAGAAGAGGAGGTACCTGACTGGATGACACATGTTTGAACAGTGCTATGTCAAAAATATCCACAGAAAGGCAACGAGGTCGATAATTATCGATCCATTACATGCCTTCCATTAATGTGGAAACGTCTTAAGGGTATTGTGACAAATGAGATGTACCAATATCTAGAACAGAACAATTTATTACTAGAGGAACAAAAAAGATATAGGAGAAGAAGTAGGGGGACCAAAGATCAATTACATATTGATAGGACCATTCTCAGAGACTGCAAGAAAAGGCTTACTAATCTTGGATAGATTACCGTAAAGCCTACGACTTGGTTCCACATAGTTGGATAAGGGAATGTCTTGAGATATTCGGAATTGCTAAATATGTAAGAAATCTTCTTGGAAGAAGCATAAAGCAGTGGAAGGTATCACTAACATCCAGTGGGGAAGATTTGGAGAGGATTTTGTGAGGAGAGGGATTTTTCAGGAAGACAGTTTGTCACCATTACTGTTTGTCCTCAGTATGATACCATTGTCATTGATGTTGCGGAAGGTGAATGCGGCCTATGAATTAGGGAAAAAAGAGTATCAGGTAAACCATTTGCTGTTTATGGACGACCTGAAGTTATACGCCGAGAATGAGGATCAGCTGAATGTACTTGTGAGGACCGTCTAATTGCTCAGCAGGGACATTGGAATGGAATTCGGTATGAAAAAGTGTGGTGTCTTGACATCGAAAAGAGGGAAAATTGTAAGAAGTGAAGGAATTAAGCTAATGGATGGAGAAATAATGAAAGAGGCTGGAGAGGAAGTTACACGTATTTAGGGATATATCTGCGGTAAGCACATGTGCAGTAGCTATATTCCGGTATGAAGCGGATGTCATTCAATGGGAAGAAAACGAGGTTAAAGATTTGGACAGGAAGACAAAGAAAATAATGACAATGTGTCTGGAGCTTTTTACCCAAAACGTGATGTTGATAGGTTGTATGTGAAAAGAAAAGAGGGTGGAAGGGGCCTCATAAGTGTAGAGCGATGTGTAAAAGAAGAAGGGAATAGTTTGAAAGCTTATGCCTCTAATTCCGAGGAAAGACTTCTGAAGGGCGTAGCAAAATTTGAAAAACTGGATGCAAGTGTATTGGAGGAATTGATAGAGATCGTAAGGGAAGAAACGAACAAGAAGCGACTCAAAGGTGGATTGAAAAGAGAATGCATAGACAATTCATCAGAGATCTACCAAATGCATTAGATAAGGAAAAAACGTGGTAATGGTTGTCAAAATGTGACTTAAAGGTTGGGACAAAAGCCTTGATATGTGTCGCACAAGAGCAATCGATCAGGATGAATTATGTGAAGCATTACATTGACAAAACGGCTGATAGCCCCCTATGTCGATTGTGTGGCCAGAAAGTTGAAAATGTGCAACACAGTATCAGTGCTTGCGAGAAGTTAGCCCAGAAGGTGAACAAGAGGAGCCATAAAAAGGTAGCGAAAAAGATTCATTGGGATATACGCCAGAAACGTGGGATTGAATGCAGTGAAAAATGGTACGAACATGCCCCAGAAGGAGTTGTGGATAATGATGAGATATTGAAAAAAAATGAAAACATTCTGGAAAGAGATTTTAAAGGGGAATGTGGATTGACAAAAAAATTCTATGATTCTATATTCTATTCTAAAAATTCTCCTGTAATGCAGAAAACGGCTCTACTAGGAAGCGCAAGGATACTCAGAAAGGTGTTGGAAATGTGAAATCTAAGAATCTCTGCTAGTCCTTGGTCATTTGTTATGACTCGCCCAGCTGAAGTAAAAAGTAATAAGAACAGCCAGAGCAAAAGCTATGAAAATAAGATAATATTAAATGATAAACCAAGAGATTGAAAATAACGGCGTGAATGGTACAGGAACTTATCGTGAAGGTGCCACACCCGGCAGGTGTCCCGTAGCGAAGGAGCGCAGGCCTGATCGTCATCCTGCGACTGCATAGAGAAAGTGGACAAATCGGGTGCCCTTGTGATCGAGTGTTTCTAATTCTGTTACAGGTACAAATAACTTGAAAAAAGCAGTGACAATCTTTATAGGGAGACAGTTAGGACTTAAACCAGCTAGTAGCAATCTTATAAGAGCAAAGAAAGAACCTTGGTGGAAAAGAAGAATTAACTGGACCATAAATGAGCTGAATAGTCTTGAAAGAAAGAGAAACGATGAAAAATTGAAAAAGGGGAAATATGTTGAGCTAGAAAACAAGTATAGAAAAAATCGCAAAGGGGTGAGCGTCGTGATTGAGGAATAAAAGCAACGACTCAGTGCAAAAATTGTCAAAGTTAGGCGTTATAAACAAAGAATTGAGCAATATAGAGTCAACAGGCTGTTTAACCAGGATCAGAAAAAAGTATACAAAGAACTTAATGGAGAAGAAAGAGCGAATGATGTTGAGCCAAATGCTGAAAAAAGCAAGCAGTTTTG
This sequence comes from Morbakka virulenta, assembly GCA_003991215.1. NCBI lineage: Eukaryota > Metazoa > Cnidaria > Cubozoa > Carybdeida > Carukiidae > Morbakka > Morbakka virulenta. The sequence continues at coordinate 2,918,276 of RDPX01000051.1, read as the reverse complement.
TGCCAACATTTGGTCACGAAGGGAAAACCATGTGTGTGACGCAGTGTGGCTAAGAGAGTTAAAGGAAGGAAAAGGAGAATATCAACAAGAACCACTCATAATCACTGAAAATTTAGAAAAGAAGCAATGTAAAAGGCTCCCAAATCGGAAAGCTCCTGGTCCTGACCTAGTTTACGGATATTGATTGAAAAGTCTAACCATCCTTCACTGTCACATTACGTTGCATATGAATGATATGGTAAATAATGGGACAGAGGTACCTTTGTGGTTGACGAAGGAAAGAACTGTTTTGTGCCAAAAAGAAAAAACTAAAGGAAACGAAATTGGTAACTTTAGTGGTAAACATTTCATGTTTACCACTCATGTGGAAGCTTCTAACTAGCATCATATCCGAAGTAATAACAAACAAGTATCTTAAAGAAAATAGTATTTTACCGAATGAGCAAAAGGAATGTAGACGTAACTCTAGGGGTACGAAGGATCAACTCCTTATTGATAGAGCCATCTTAGCAGACAGTAGGCGAAAATAGAATGTGGTCATAGCTGGGTCGATTACAAGAAGACTTATGACTTATTTTGTCCATGGCTTCATGGAAGAAGCCATGGAAAAACGTCAAAATGAAAGAAAATCTAGAACAAAGGATCGGTAACTTCCTTTCAACAAGCAGTATCATAGCTTAATATAAAATAATTAGAATAAAAATAATGATGATAATAATAATAATAATAATAATAATAATAATAAACAAAGTTCATGTCCAGCATGACAGCCCGCACAGGGAGATGGTATTCACCTGCCGGACGAGAAAACTTAACCCCGGCTACCAACCAGTAGCTTTAGAGGTTAAGCACTTTCCTCAATATGTTGGTAGTTCCAATGATGGTAGATGTTTGGAGTCCACCCAAGACATCAGGGATGCCCAGCTCTTTCAAACTGCGCTCCAAGCGCTTCGTCACCACTCCTAAGCTTCCCACGACGATTGGGACAACGCTGGTACATACACTATGTAACTTTCGGATTTGTTGGGCCAAGGGAGAATACTTAGTGACCTTTTCTTCTTCTTTAGCTGTCACATTTCGATCGGAAGGCACAGCAAAATCTACAACCAGCCATCTCTTCTTAGTGCGGTCAACAACAACAACATCCGGACGATTAGATTCCACCTGTTGCATTGTCTCCACTGATCTATCCCACCAAACTTCAAACCTACCATCTTCACTCTTTCTAACTTTGTCAGGCACCTCTTCAAACCATTTCCCCGCACATTTCAACCCATACTTCTTGCACAGCTCCCAATATATTCTCAATCCCATCCTATCATGTCGCCTCTTGTACTCCTTCTGAGCCAGTACCTTACACCCACACGCAACATGCCAAACTGACTCAGATTCAATTCCGCAGATGCGACACATAGGACTAACACCACCATCCCACTTCGACTGCGCCAACCTTGTCCTCAATGCTTGCTCTTGAGCAGCAAACACAAATGCCTCTGTGCTTTTTGCAAGGAAACCACCTTTAACCCACTGTACTGATCTCTCTGTTGCATTTTCATCCATCTCCCGAAAGAACCTACCATGCATAGCCTTCTCCATCAATCTCTCCTTTCTCTCCTCAACCACTCTCGTCTTGTAATGCTTCTTTGTCTCCCTTCCATGCATAATCATTCCAGCCACCTGTTCCAAAATCGTCTCCTCAGTAGCATGTACATACTCTTCTAACCCTAACTCTTCCTGCCTCACACAATCTTCAACGCTGATCAGGCCACGACCCCCATCCTTTCTTCCGATGTACAGACGATCTACACTACTATTCCTATGGAAAGCACCATTCATCGTTAAAATCTTCCTTGTCTTGGTATCAAGTTTACGTAGCTCAGCATCAGACCAATCCAGTATTCCAGAGCTGCATGTGACAACACTAACTGCCTACGCATTGATGCCCCGAACCAAGTTCCCAGCATACAACCTCGACTTTGCCAGCAATTTCACACGTCGTAGGTACTCATTCCCAATTTTCTCCTTCATCTTCTTCTGCATTACTTTCGCCCCTTCTAGCACTCCCAGGTACTTGTACCCATCTTCATCAACCTCCTTCATCAACTCCCCACTCGGTAGCTCGATTCCCTCACATTCAGCCCTTTCACCTCGTCTAATTTCCAAAACAGCACACTTATCTAACCCAAACTCCATCCCAATGTCCCTAGAGTAAACCCTCACCACCTCGACCAATGCCTCCAACTCACGTTTACTCCGTCCAAATAGCTTCAAGTCGTCCATAAACAATAAATGATTGACCAACACCCTACCGTGACCGAAGAAATATCCAAGCTTCTCTCTGTTGAGTAAAATACTCAGCGGGATCATTGCAATAACAAAGATCAAAGGGGAAAGGGAGTCACCTTGGAATATTCCCCGATTGATGTTAACTTCACCAAGCACCTCATTATTAGCCGTCAGTACTGTCTTCCATTCAGCCATACTTCCTTTCAGCAAACTCCGCACATTCTCTGCAACTCCAACCATGTCCAGCATCTCCAAAATCCAACTGTGAGGGACCATATCATATGCCTTCTTGTAATCAATCCAGCACATGCTAAGGTTTCTCTTCATAGCCCTGACCTCGTGCAAAATTGCCTTATCGATCATCAATTGATCTTTCGTGCCACGTGACTTCTTCCTGCATCCCTTCTGTTCCTCAGGAAGAAGATTATTATTTACAAGATGACCGTAGATCTTTTCAGCAAAGATTCCAGAGAGCAGCTTCCACATCAATGGTAGACAAGCTATCGGCCTATAGTTACTAGCTGCTGTCCCCTTTCCAGAATCTTTCTGAATTAAAACTGTCCTCCCCTTGACCATCCAGTCGGGTACCACGCCTGACGTCAAACACTCCTGCAGAGTTGTTGCAATTGACAAGTGTAGCGAGGTGAACTTTTTGAACCAGTAACCTCTGACCCAGTCAGGTCCAGGGGCTTTCCAGTTTGCCATCTTTCTTATCCCTGCCTTAACATCTTGCAGAGACACCATAATGTCCTCTTGTTTCTCTACGTCTGCAAACTTTTCCCTTACATCACCCAACCAACTTGCTTCCTTGTCGTGTTCCTTTTCCTCGGACCAGATAATACTCCAGAACTCTCTTGCCTCATCTGCATTAGGAGCAGAGGATTCCATCTTATGTCCATTGCCATTAAGCTCCTTGTAGAGTTGACATTGATTGTTCTTGAAAAGGTTGTTCTGTCTCCTGGCAAGGCTTTTCCCAACAAACTGTCTAATCTTAGCACTAGCGGAAGAAATTTTGTTCTTCAACATTGTGCTGACTGTCATCGTTCCCTTCACTACAAGCTCATATTTCCTATTCAATCTATCACGAACAACCTGACGAACCTTATTCCCTTGCTTTATCTCCTCAATTCGTCCAAGATCTTTCCTCCACTCGCCAATGCTCTTTTCCAACCTCCTCTGCCACCATGGCTTCTTCTTTCTAACTGTTTTGTTTTTTCCCATCACACCTAACCGGGATGCAACCACATATGATCCAGCATACAGTAACCGATTAATCTCAGTCACAGTCATACTGTCTCTTACCAGATTGTGCATCAATCCATCAACAAGCTTCACCTCCTCCCCTATTTTTCTACCATCCTGAGCCTTCAAACTTGGTACTTCAACAACATCCTCGCTATGGTACACCTCTCTTAGCAATGCCAGGGCTCCACTTTCATCGTTACTCAACGCTCTCATATCGTCACCCCTTCTCCATACATCTACTCTCTCTATAACTACTCTTAAATCCCTTTCCTCAGCATCATTAGCTACCACGACATTCTCTATCTCCATTTCACCTAAACCACTCCCCGGCCTGATACAAAAGTCAACTTCTCCTTCGCTGGACTCTTCCTCAACTAAAGCTTCCTCTCTGACCATTCTTTCAATCTCGCCGCGTTCTACGACTGACAACAACCCATTGGCTTCAATTTGCTTTAGCTGCGAAAGAAGACTAGCAACACTCCTCACACTGACATCCCTCCCATCCCACATCTCCTTAACTTTCCCAATGTAGCCATCTGCCCTTCGACCACCACTCCTCACGAAACATTCCCAAAGTACTTTCCTTTCAAAATGGCTCCATTTGCTTTTGAACAAACCAGTCCGTCCCATCTTGCCTCTTTTCTCTCCTTTCCACCTCTTCCTACCCATTGGTTCCTCCGTGCGACTGCCATCCTTGGAACTTTCAACATTTTTACTTGCCTCCGGCGTAGAAACTTCCCCAGTTCTAATAAGAACTCTTTCCTGCGGGTCGACAGAGACCCTCCGATTTCCAGATTTCCCTTCAGTCGGTTTTTTCTTCAGAAAACTCATTGAAACAACACGAGAATTCGCAAAAAACAACTCAGAAATACTTCCGGACTGTCTATAATCGGTTCACCTCTCAACAAAGGGAGGTTATCCAGGGGCACGAACTTGGACGCATAGACTTTACCCCCTTAATAATAATAGTACTACTACTACTACTACTACTACTACTAATAATAATAATAATAATAATAATGTCATGGGTAGTGCCAAAAGACTGCATCCGGTTATGGAGTTTAGACAAAAGAATGAGCTTACCCTTTGCCACGACTACCTCAAGGTCACCCTTGAGCAAGATGTAGTTCCTGTTTCCCCATCTCACAAACACCTCACAAAAGCAACCAGTGTATGTTTAGCTGATGAGATGGATGAAGCTGAGAAAAATAGTAGATGATAAAAATTTCCATAGTGGTAAAGAAGGATTTAAGTTAATTAGAAAAGGCTGAGAAGCGATAATTATACTTTGGAAAGAAAGGAATGTTGAAAAAAAAGAAAACATTTTAAGAAGTCGATACTAAATATTGAATTAAAAGAAAAGGTTTAAGTATGGTTATATAAGAACTAAAGCAACGCATAATTATATAAAGTGCAAAACTCAGAAGACAAATACAAATAATTCATCAGTTCAGACAAAACGAAATGTTCTTCTTATTCTTTATCTTTCGGCATCTCCTTGTTATGAGTCGCCACAGGGGAACACACGCCTCCATTTTGTGTTGTCGGCAACATCTTCCTCACTCCCGGTCTCTCTCACGTCCTCTTCTATTGCATCCATGTAGCGTTTCCTTGGTCTTTCTGTCTTCCTCCTTTCTGGCAGATTCATGTCTAGCATTCTCCTCCCGACATAGGTTTCTTCCCTTCTGATCACATGTCCATACCATCTCAGTTTTGCCTTCCTTTGCTTCTTGCTCAGTCTCTCAACATGTGGTGTACCTCTGATGAATTCATTACTTATTTTCTCCAGGAGTGTGGCTCTAAGTGCCCACCTCAGCATTCTCAATTTTGCCACCTCCAACTCCGCTTCATGTTTCCTTGTTACCGCTACTGACTCAAGCCCACACAGTAAAGCTCTTTGTACTACCGTCTTATATATTTTTTCTTTTCCTTTTGGTGGTAGCTTTCTGTCATATAGTAGGCTTTTACCTTTCTCTATCAACCCAAACCTGCTTGCATTCTCTTCTTAACTTCTATATCGCATCCCCCATCACACTGCACTGTCGATCTCAGGTATTTGACGTCTTCTGCCCTCATTACATCTGATCCTTTTATGCTAATCTTTCCATCCTCTCTTCTATTCAAGACTTTCTTCATCATTGAGTCGGTCCATGACTATAGCCAATAGAAAGGGACGTAAGGCTGATGCCTGACAGAGTCCAACGCTGACTTGAAACCAGTCAGTCACCCGTGCAGCACTTCTTATGGTTGTCTCACTGTCCCTGTATACGTCTCTTACTGCACAGCAACGAATAAGGCCTCCTCGTCGGCGCTGTGCGGATTGTATTGACTATATACGAACAAACTTATTCAACTCTACGGGTATACTGTCTTAGTGAGTCTTCGACTTCAAACTTTACACCCAAACATCTACAGTTATGATACAGATCCTGACTTCGAGATGGGCTTCTGTAAGCAGGTATCCAGCTACTGCTTACAAAGTATGTTTAGCGCCTACTTGTGCTGAAGCTGAGTGTAATTCGCAATGCCACCAACGACGTAACGGACTAACAACAACTCAAACTCGTCACGCTAAAAGCACAAACAAGATCATACGCTGGAGATAACCCTTACACAGCAATGGACCTATCGAGATCCTTTCCACCGATCCGGCTCCAACGAGACTTCCGGTAGTAGCTACAGCCGCTGATCCTTTGAACAACAACACTCGACCATCCGCTGCTGTTATGTCATGCTCCGTGTGCCACAAGACCATCCAAGCCAGGTATGCAACTTCCGCCTACCACTGTTCTCATCAATCATGTTCAAGTGTGTGCCATTTTACAAGAACCTGCAGTGGCTTCATTGAACCAAGACGAGAAGTGAGAGAACGAGTCCTAGCTACAAGGGAATGGAAATGTCAACAACACAGTGGTACGCGGACGAAAGAGAACCGACCAACCACACAAGATCAGCTACGTTCAAACCCACCATGCATCAACAATCTTCGAGCTCAGGGTATGACTTTCGCTGAAGCTAAAAAGTCACGAGAACGTTGTGTTAAATGTTCAGCTGTTTTACGATCAAACACTGTTCCGGTACGTTGTAAATCATGCGGGAAATGTTTTCATCAAAAGTGCAGCACTGGCCCACACCGCAGCGACCGCGATGAGGACTGGCAGTGTCATACATGTACAGCAAAGAAATGCAACAATACAAGAGCCGTTCCTTCTCAAGATTTCCTAACCATCACCAGGTACTTCTCGTCAGCAACTATCAATTTTGCAGTGGAACGCCGACGGCATCAAATCAAAACTCTACACGCTTCATCACCATCTATCTCATTCGCCCGTGGACATCTGCAACGTGCAAGAATCAAAGTTACGCCAAGCAGACAAGACGCCGATCATCGAAGGGTATGCTACACTTCGCAAGGATAGAAAGGTTCTGAACAGGTGTTACTATTATTCATCAAAAACGACCTTGTCTTCAAGAAGTTACAGTCTACGGAGCAAATGGGACTTGAAATACAGACCACCCGTATATGCACAGCTCGAAACAAATAGCTCCACCTGCATAATGTATACCTACCGAACACTGACACCCAAGTTACATGATTCGAGCCATCAATGATTGCCGTTAACACTGATTCCATAGTCGTCGGGGACTTTAATGGTCATTCAACACTATGGGATCCCGTCCAACCACCAGACGCTCGAGGTGATAAGATTGAAGAGTGGGTATACAACCAAAACCTTCACATCCTCAACGACGGGTCACCAACCAGACCAAGCAGAATCACTGGCAACGTCAGCTCTCCCGATCTTTCTATCAGTGGTGCTACATGGTCGACCAAAACATCATGAAAGACTACAGAAACGATCGGCGATTCTGACCATCTACCAATCTGCCTCGAAATTTGCAACTCTGTCCGGTACCAACCAGTTCTGCCAAAACAAGCTAAATGGGAAACATCAGGGAGTTGACTGAAAAAACTTTGGGAAGATTGTTGATGAGCGCATGCGGGAACTGATAGCCGAACCGACCCTGTCGGACGTCTAGCCCGATTTACAGAAGTCCTGACTTTGGGAGATGAAACACACGGTGGGAAGACTAAACCTCGCCGCAAAGCTAAGGCGTGGATGACACCGCACGTCCGAACAAAAATACGCACCAGAAACCAACTTCGGCGTACTATTAACAACAACAGATAAGAATGGATCGGGGCCTGCCGTAAAGCCAATGAAGCCATCATCGAAGCAAAAACGTAAAGTTGGAAGGAGGTACTTGAAGGCGCCATGACCAACAGTAAAAATCGGGACATGTGGAAAGTTGTAAAGGGCCTCAACGGTACACCAGAAACTAATTCACCAAATGAGACCATGTCTATAAATGGGAGACTGATCACCGACGCTAAAGCCAAAGCCAACGTCTTCGTCAATTATTACGCCACGTCAGTAAGCACGATACATCTACTGCTGGCCGAACGCTTAACTGCAAATTGAAGGAACGCCTCGATGCTCCCTTTGCCGACGACAAGAGCTGCTCTGACTTCTCCATCAAAGAGCTAACGTCTGCAGTCCAACGCATAAAAAGGAAAGGTGCCACTGGTCCTGACAACATCTCACCAACATTCTTAAAGGCTCTTGACCGATCGCTTTACAAGAACTTCTCGCCATCATTAACGACTCGTTTCGATATGCTGACTGTCCTTGTATATGGCGAGTGGCCATTATCATTCCAATCCTGAAAGCTGGCAAACCACCAAGTGAAGTTGCATCGTACCGGCCTATCAGTCTGACATCATGGTTGGTGAAACGTCTTGAAAGAATGATCGCCGACCGCTTATTCTACATCGCGGAAACAGGAAATCTATTCAACAGATTCCAAGCAGGCTTTCGAAAGGGTCCTAGCTGCGAAGCTATTGAAGATGGTTTCCAAAAGAAAACTATGAACCGATCTTTGCTAGTTCTGCGTGACTTCAGTAAAGCCTACGACACCGTCTGGCGTGAGAAACTACTTCTACACATGTTCAACATGGGAATCCGGTCAAGTGTCATCCATTGGCTACATTCCTTCTTGAACGACCGTCGAGCCCGCGTCCAGCTCTTCAATGTGCTAAGCAACAGCCGCTGCTTCCGTCAAGGGTTACCTCAAAGTTCAGTTTTGTCACCGCTACTGTTCCTTTTCTACATCAACGACCTGGCAACCAAACTCTCCAACAAAACTGTAAATGCTCTATTTGCTGATGACTTCTCGATCCTCTCCACAGCTAGAAAACCTGTCGACGCAGAACACATCGCCCAACAACAAGTTGATGTAGTATCGCAGTGGAGTGCCAAGTGAAAGATCAAACTTAACGTGGACAAAAGTGTCAGCCTTTTTAACCTGGACCAACGACAGCAAATGGGTACTGACTATCGTCTAACTTTCAATGCGCACATCAACAAAGTCCTTGCTGATATCACCAATAAGCTATGAGCAATGAAGGTCGTTGCTCATTCCACCTGGGGCTGGCGAAAATCTATCTTGAAGACAATGTATTTCGCCTACCTCAGAAGCAAGATGAACTACGTAGCTCCCGGATGGCAACCTTCGGTATCAGCAACTTAGATGGCTCGCCTAGAGTCTCTACAAAATCGAGCTCTCCGCTTTGCTACTGGCCAACTAGTCTCAACACCGACTGAAGCTCTGAGTCTCGAAGCCAACGTTCCCAGCTATTCGATGACCAGCTCTTGTCTGATCTTGAAATCTCGGGAAAAGACGTGGCCCTGCTGATCATCCAAACCGCACCGCCTTCGAAAACAACATCACGCAACGTGTCCACTTGCGCCAACATTGGAGACGAAAAGCCAACGAGCTAGCTGATGCTCTACCAGACGCCCTACAACATCGTCTGCAGACATAACTTTTCACTATCGCTCCGTGGGACCTTGACGTTTTCCAACACTGTCAAGTCTTCTGTTCTGTACCAGGTATCACTAGCAGAGACGACAACATGGCCACAAAGACGACACATAGCACCGCACAGATAAACACAATTGCAGCCGACTTTACCATCTACACCAACGGCTCAGCTACAGCAGGTTCAACAAATAGGTGTTCTGCGGCTGTTAATATGCAAGGACCAGCCCAACATCCAACTGTTATTAATACCATCAAAGAGCGAGGACGTCCTTACGCCAGTTCCTTCAAGGAAGAACTCGCAGCTATCATCTCTGCCCTACAGTGGATCGCCGATAATACAACAGCCGATAAGAGCATCCTCATCTGTACAGACAGCAAATCATTGTGTGAAGCTCTTACTAGTAGGAACATGAAAGCGGACGAGATCAGACTCCTGCTAAATTCCATCTCAGCAAAAGTCACTTTTTAATGGATCCCTGGTCAATCAAACGTTCCTGATAACGAACTCGCCGATAAAGCAGCTAAAGAAGCCACCGAACTGCCTCTTGGTACTGTTCTGCCCATATCCATGTCTTGTGCCGCGAAAGTCATCAACAATGTCATCAAAGATCCTGACATATCCCACGAGCGGACGAAAGAAATATACAAACAGAGCCGTCCATCCATCAACGAGAGAGCAATTAATTCCCGTAAAGATGAAGTATTATTGGCTAGATTTCGAGCAGGTCACCATCCAGCCCTACGCGCATGTCTTCACCGTCTGGATCCTGACACCGATCCGACTTGCCAAAAGTGTGAACAACATCCACACACACTTCAACACTGGTTAATTTCATGTCCAGCATTGGACTGTATCCGACAACAGATGTTTGGTCACCATCAAGGAAGACTTGAGTGGCTTGCCACTCAACCTAAAGCAGTATTGGCGTACGCTAGGAAGACGCTAGTCGACTTAGACGTCTAGCTATTTCAAATGGCTAGCCCGTACACACACACACACACACACATACGTTTATTACTAGCCTTACATACTTTTCTGCTACTCCAGATGTTCTCAAAACCAAATGTTTTATCTTGACAAAAAAAATTCCATAATGGGCAGAATGGTAGAAACGAGTAACGAGGTATCTGAAGCTAAGGAGAGTAAACGATTCTAGAGTAACATATAATCTGTGAAGAAAGAACACAATAAAGAAGCCTTATGGCTTAATAAACAGAAAAAGGAAATGTGCGAAGCCAGAATAGAAGCACTAGACGTCAGTGAAAAAAATGTAATAAATCAATGAAAAAATTGGTTTGATTGGAAAGCACTAGGAATTGATAGGTACATGGATTTTGGATAGAGATATTTAGTAACTTACATGAAAGGATAGCAGATCAAGTAAATGATATGCTTTCAGGATTAAGTGAAATACCCGGGTGACTCACCTTTGGGCGGACAGTTCTTTGCCAAAAAGACCTATCAAAAGTTAATACTGTTGATAATTATCAACATAAAGCGTGTCTCCAAATGATCTAGAAATTAATAACAAGTTCTATTACATATAGCATCTTCTCGTATATGGAATTAAAAAGTCTTTTTTCAGATGAACAAAAAGCTTGTGAAAGAGATAGCAGAGAAACGAAATACTACCTATTAATTGATGGCATGGTGAGTTATAAAAAGTTCTATGATTTTGTGCACATAGTTGGATTATCCAATGTCGAGACAAACGTAAACAGAATGAAATTATAGAAAAAGTTGATAGGAAATATAAAAGGAGACTGAGTCTAATTTTGAAAGCTAAATGAAACGGGAGGAATAAGATAACAGCAATTAACACTTGAGCAGTAGCAATATTGAGATCTGGAGCTTGTATTCTTGGGTGGGAGAAAATGAACTTAAGGTTATGGGTAGGAAAACAAAAAACACTTTGTCGGTGCATGGGGTATTGCATCCAATGAGCGATGTGGACAGCTTCTACTTGAGTAGAAGAGAGGGTGACAGGGGGGTGGTAAGTGTAGAGTTTTGTATTAGATCAGAAGAAAACAACCTGGGAATGTATGTCAAAAAAGCTACTCAAAAGCTGATAGAAGTTGTGAGGGTAGGTAAGACAACTGAGACACATGGTGCTGCACCAAAAGAAGAGCTTGAGAGAAAAAATACCGTGGTAGCCAAAAGAAGGTGGTCGCATAAAAGCATGCATGGGCAGTTTATAAGAGATGTGCCTACTGAAGTGAACAAGGAAAAATCCAGTGACTGGCTAATTCAAAGCGATCTGAAAGTAAAAACTGAATCATTATGTGTGCTTCACAAGAAAAAGCATTAAGAACAAATTATATAAAGTATATGATTTACAATAGTTCAGACAAACCGTTGTGTAGAGTGTGTCTAGAAAGAGGTGTGACAATCTATCACGTTCTTTTTGAGTTAAAAACTTGCCCAATGGAAATATAAGAGAAGAAATGACAATTTGCACGAATGATAGACTAGAAACTCTATAAAATATATACTTTTGGAAAAGCTAAAAATTGGTACCAGCAGAATCCAGAAGGAGTGATTGAAAATGAATCTGTTAAGATACTTTTGGACTTTAGAATACGGTGTGAAGATGCCCGAATCCCAGACATTATGGCTGTAAATAAAACAGATAAAACTTGTGTTATTGTTGACGTTGCGGTCCCGGCTGACCGGAGAGTGTATGGTCAAGAACAGGAAAAAAACTGAAAAATCACCAAAGCTTGAAAACGGAAATTGGGACAATGTGGAAAATGAAATAGGTTAAAGTTATTCCAATAACTGTTGGGGAATTATGCAGTATATTGATGCTAAGTCTTATGTGGAGAACCTGGAAATAGGTGTGAAGGTTAGCTTCATACAAAATCCATCATTGCTTGAGACTTCTAGGATATCAAGGAAAGTGCTGGAAGAAACATAAGAAGATGAAATACTGGTTGCCTTCAGTTCTTTGCTGTGGCTCGCCAATCACTTTTATAGATAACGTTAATTCCATCAGCCAGCTCCTTAAGCCATGTAAGATAAAATTAATAATAATAATAATAATAATAATAATAATGGGGAGAAAAAGAAGAAAAAATAATTCTAGAAGAAAAGATAACTGGCACCAGCATGGATAAGGCAACTGTTATGAATCAACACAAACAAAACGTAAAGGGCAACAAGCTTCATATTGTTTTCTTTAGCAGTACTGAATTCACGGACCATCAGATTTGGGGCTGGCTTCAATTAGTGATCTGAAAAAAGCAACAGAAGGACCATTGATGGTTTTACAAGAGCAGGCCATTAGAACTCATTCAATTAAGCATTACATAGACATGGAAAATATCTCACCCATCTGTAGATTATGTGGCAAATGTGACGAAACCATTACACATATTGTCTCCGAATGCAAATGTCTTGCACAAAAAGAATATAAACTCTAGAGGCATGATAAAGTAGCCCAAGTAATTCACTGGCAGCTTTGTTAGCAAAACAATCTTGAGCATACTGAACAATGGAGCGACCACCGATCACAGACTTTCCTTGAAAATAGTGAAATTAAGATATTGTGGGACATGAACATCCAGACTGATAAAGTGTTAGAACACAGTAAACCAGACATTGTGATCCTGGACAAAGAGAAACGAGCATGTAAGATTATTGATATTTTATGTCCCTTTGATACACTGGCTATAGAAAAAAAGAAAGAGAAAAACTGGATCGGTATCAAGACCTAAAATGAGAAATTCAGAGACTATGGAACTCTAAAGAGGTAACAGTTGTCCCAGTTATCATAGGGGCACTAGGAACCATTTCCACTAATTGTCATTGCCCTATGATCAACATGATAAACTGGTCATTTGACATCTAAGACTGAGAGATTGCTGGATGATAATAATAATAATAACAACAACAATAATAATAATAATAATAATAATAATAATAATGGGGAGCATCATATCTAGGTGTCGTGAGCGTGGATCTCAGGTTCTTAAGGGCTAAGTGCCGAGTTCGGACTTGTTACTTGGTCCTGAGGTCTTTGGTGAAGCCTCGCTACGGAGACCGTTTCAAGCAGAATGGGTCATCTAAACTTGAAACCTGAACAGGTTCCACCTGGAAGGTCATGTGCTGTATTTTTACTACCATGAATTTATCACACACACACACTAAGGTGTGATGCATGCACCCAGCTTACCCTTATCGGGCTGGGAGTCGGATTGGTTTGCTAGGGTTTCTACCCCTGCGCACCCCTGGGCTTGTATTGCTGCACCACATAATAATACATATAAAGAACGTGACAATAGGTGTACTTTACATACGCTGTAAATCAAAATTCCCTTGTACGTTGTGGTTTTTTTCCTTCAAGTCATTTATTTGAAGCACTTAATAAATCAGTATATGAGGATATCTAATGATGCCCCCTAACAATATTGTCTTTCAATATTCAACAAAATCAAATTTTGTAACCCAATTAATGAATACTGATAATGTTTTTAGGGGCCTGATGTCTACAATAAAAATTTGTCGTTCTCTTCCCTTTCGATGTCACCATTCTGACATATCAAGAATGATTTTTTATTCAACATTATGCTAAGATATTACTTTAGTTATTTTAGTTACGTAGTTGAAAACGAATCTACACTTTTCTTTTGAAACTTGGGGAAAAGAAAATGTTCACATCAAATAATATAAAAAAAAATTCGAAAAAAACTCAAAAGCAACCATAGCAGGTTTATGTCGGTCGATTCACCCATCTACATGTAAGTGACAAAATCCGAAATGCAACAAAGCTTCGTTGTCAAAGGGAAAAAACGATTTATTTTATCATCGAGAAAGCAGTATTTCCATGGATATTTTTATAAATGACATCCTTACACAATACATTTATCAGAAAATATTTTCATTTTTGTGGAAAGAGACCAAAAGTAGGTCTAAATCCTAACCAAAATATTGTTCGGTGGAAAATATCTGGTTGTCTAACCCGGGAGCTGTGTGAACGTATACATATGTGAATATATACAAATACATATACATATAGCTTTCTAATAGGAATCGGCTATAAGCGTTTCTATGAATGTTAACTGATTCCTAAGCAATGCTGGACTATTTAAGAGATCACCTTTTCACATTGTAATAATAGTAATAGAGGGGATTTTTAGGTTTTCTTTGTGTATGGGGTCCGTGTTTTTGTGTTAAATATTTCATAGCTAATTCTAAATGTTAAAGTCCATTTCTTGTAATATAGGTTGTTAAACAGTTTTTATGATCTTTCATAAAAGCATTTTGATGACCAATCCAGAACATGTTAGCAAGAAAATGGTATACGGATTACATTCTGTAGACAAACTGGGATATAAAACAATTTTGTTATTTTGATTTCAACTGTGACTTTGAAGATACTGAAGACTTTGTGAAGTTTGGAAAAGGAATTAATTCATAAGACAATTTTGGAATACTCTGAATTTCTTTTATTTCATTAGACTTTTCTAAACGTAGGAGACAACCTAATACTATATGAATTAACTTCATGAGAAATGAGCTTCTACAGAGCAAACAGGTTTTTCATACATTTAGGACAGGTGTTTTGAAAAGCTTTACTCTGCAAAAAACATTACCAGTTGCTATCTCTCTTCAACTTGGGAGGCTCTTTTCACACCGCCTGCTTTTGGGGAAACATGCTACTTGACATACAGCAAAAATCATTTAAATAAAATTATTATGGTATATAATAGAACAATAAACATCACACCACAATTTCCTGAAAAAAATACCTTATTCTTCATAGTAAGTTCTCAAGAAATTGTAGTTTACTGTTTTGTTATATTTCCTTATGAGAAAACAGTCAGTTTGCCTATTTTCTCATGTTATACAATAGTTTAGTTAGTGTATTCCCTTATCATTATCATCGTCACCAAAAATAAGGAAACTTAGCTCCATTTGAGATAAGCAGTACTCTGATAAAAATTTTTTACACCAACCATTGGTAAAACGAGGCTCCCATAGAAGTACTGAATACCACGTAAACTGCAGATTTATCAACATAAGCAAGCAATTAAACTTAGTTTTACTGGCGGTGCAGTATGCCTCTCTTGTTACGAAGTGATCTCCTCTTATAGGTTTGATATATTTGTTTTGACTTTACTTTGGTTAATTTGTGTTATCAAAGAGAAAAATTTGAACTCACACAGAACAAAAAAATCACTGTCCAGAATTTAAGCAACTAAAATCAACATCTGCTGCTGTCAACAAACCTGTCCAGCGTAAGGATAAATATTTTTTTATCCGAAATGCTAAACTTGCCAATTTAGACAGCCTGAATGGGCGAATAAGCTTAATGGGAAAATAAGCTCTTATAATAACGGAAAAGCAGCTGCAGAGACAAAAAGCAAATGTTTTAACCAGTATCCAGATCCAAATAGGTTCCGAGTAATGATCATAATGATCTACCATATGCATATCCTGCTCACTACCAACTACATACCAATCCAAACAATACATATCTGCATTGAGTTTTTGTACAAAATATGAAAAGACACCAGTAGTTTACAACCTATAAACGGTCTGATCTACACATTTCACAGAAATTACACCTGGCCAAATGGTGCATCCGTGAACACCAGTCTGCAGGATTCTGCTGCCAACCAAAAAACAAATAATGTCTCATTGCCACCTACCGAGCAGAGCGTTTGGAGTCAAAAGGCTATACACAACCAGAAGAAGGAAACAAGAGGAGATGAAAACTTTTATTATAAATAGTTATTGTTTACCATGTGGGAAATGTCTTTAGTTGTATTTGTATTTATTTTATTTCATATTGTAAATGTGATATAGCTGTAGTAAAGGATTGCTCTGTGTACAAGTCATCTTTTAGGAAAAATTACTTGTAACAAGTCTCGCCATTCAACTACTTTGGTTTTCTTCTTATACACGATGGTCGTTGTAAGCCTGAAATACGCCGACGTTTATTCTGGCTAAAAACGTATTTGAGGAATTGAAACCGGTTTAAAGAGATCGCAAACTTTATATCGATCTTAAAGTTCACCTTTTGAAATGTTACGTCTGGTCAAACCTGTTGTACGGATGTGAGTCATGGACCGTTACTGCCGAAACAAAACATATCACAGACGCTGTTGAAATGTAGTTTTATAGACGGATGCTATGAATCTAAGAGGAGTCCATCAGGACAGACGGCTCTTCAGGTTGATTCTGGATCTTCAGCATACGTTTATGGGCCACTGCATTTAAGGCAGAGTTGGTAGATGTTTGTCTTACTGGAAGGATGGTTGGGAAGAGAGCGAGAGGTGGCCAAAGAAAAATCAACCTGAAGAACTTTAAAAATATTATCTCGATGTCAATAGTAATTACCCGCGCAAGATGTGGGACAATGCACGAGGCCGATCTTTATGGGTTCGTCTAGGCCCGCTTTGGGCATGACACGGACGACGACGACGATGAAGACTTATAGTGGACATTCTTGGAAAGAACATTGTCTATTTGTATACTTTGGGGTTAAAACGTTTTTTACAAATATGTTGCTTCACGATATTTTTTCTTCAAATTTATCAACATTTAGGGTTGATAAAAGCTCTTTATGAAATGTTACAAGGTTAAAATTTTGGTTAAAATAATAGGAAGATTCTAATTGCCAAACGTGAAATGGTGGCGTTGAACGAATTGAGATTTGTATTTTTCATGAGATATTGATGTTTTTAGGAGATTTTATTGATAACGTCTCTCTCTATACTTCCATTTACAGCTTTCAACCAATAATGTTTAATGAACGACTATAGAATGGGTCAAAAGTATATGGATAAAACAATAACAGCGATCACTTGCAAATACCTAGCAAAGTTGAGCGTTGAACTGCAAATAAACTGCTGCCATCAAGGTCAAAAGAAAACATCATTTTGTCTTGTTTAGTAATGGTAGTTTTTATTAAAAGGAATGGACATAATGCCATTGGAGGAACAGCGATAGCTTCTAAAAGTTACATGAAATATAACATGTACATTATTGCACAATTAATAGTAAATAAAATTTCAAAAGAAAATCAAAAGAACCAAAATATCAGTATATATTCAATAGACGAAAATCTGACAACAAATAATAACTCCACTTATGACTGGAGCAGCAATATTTTGAAAATTAGAACTATGTTTTCTTTGTTTCAGCTTGACATATACAAGTGACAATGAAACCATATATTTCTCAAGGGCCAGTACTTTCTTACAGGAACAAGAATCAGCAACTCACAAGTACTCGTCTAATAGTCTAACAAATATAGTAGTTGTAGTAAGTTGTATCTCTTATGTCTGTAAAGGATAGGTTCTAGTATAGCATAAGCAACGGAACTTTAAAAGATTATGCCTTGTAACCATGTCTGTTCATGATACTAAACCTGATCTCTTACAAACAGTAATAACTAGATAGTTAAAATTCACAGGACATATTGTGAGAAGTGGTGGAAAACACTTTTAACTGGGGAAGGTATAGAGAATGAAACAAGAGGAAGACCTAGATATTCATAAATGGATAACTTGAAGCCGTTGATGAAGAAGAACAGCAGAGATCGTTTCATCAATTGGGTGATCGGAAACTGTGGAGAGCCATGATCGCTGACGCTGTTCTGCAGTATGGCATCCCATGATGATGAGGATGATCCAATGACAAGCAAATTTAAGTAGTAGAGTTAACTTTAGGATTTCAAACAAGTTTGGACGCTCACACTAAAGGCAGATGGAGTAAATATAGTTCTTTCATATTTACTATAGGTTATTTACTTGCTGTTGCTTAACTGCTATGTTAATATTATTACCTTTTTAATTGTTTACGTTGCAATCTATTTCTCGATGTTGTTGATTTTCAATCATTTGTGGATACGTGGCATTGCCAATTCATCCTCTTCTCTTTTCTCTATTTGATTGACAAAACAAAATTTATTTTATTCAAAGGATCTCGATTTTTAAAATGTTTCTTTCCTCTTTAATTTCTAAAATGTCTTAAAATGTTTTTTCCTCTTTAATTTCTAAAGTTTCTTTCCTCTTTAATTTCAAAGTGGATAGTGGTTCTTCGATACAGAGAATTCTAGTAAATCTGCATACATAGATATACTTTTTTTTTGTTTTGTTTTTTATTTTCCCCAGTAACTAGGGCTCAGACGGTACCCTT
>RDPX01000051.1:2886165-2897587 GCA_003991215.1 Morbakka virulenta | reverse complement strand
ATTTAAAAAAATCCCAAAGAATGTGTATCAATGCTGCAACAGTGCTTCAGATCACTATTAACGAAGAAGTGGAGTAGTGGGTTCCAGTCTTTACTTGACTTCGATTTCACTTAAATAGTGGAATTCGTACCTTAAGACGTCAGGGGTCGGCTTAATAAAAATAAGGGGTTTGTACGTCAATCTATTAATGGCTAAAAGTTGAAACAATATGACCTCACAACTAAGACTAGGCTTTTTACTAGCAATCTTTAGTCTCTCCCTCTACATAGCCCCAACTGTTGGATAAAACCAATGAGAGGTATGGGAAAGCTTAACGTATTTCACAATATGTCACTTCGTAGGCACAACAATATCTACTGATCCAAAAATATATTCAATGAAAAATTGAACAGACATTATGTTATCAAAGGTAAAAACAGAACGCGCTGGGCATCATTTGTAATTATTCGATGCGTCATATTGCCTACAGGTGTTGGTTTCTTTGGATCAGAAGCGAAAATGTCTCCATACTTGAATATTAAAGTCTCTAACTGATTCCATTCGTCGTTTGAAATATCATTTCCATGATTTATATTCAATTGAGGGTTTGTTGAATTGATTTTTTACTTTGGATCAACTTTTGAAACACTTTCGTTAACTTTCATTAAATTACCAACAAATTTCCTAGAATGTACTGTCACTTTCTCATTATTGACATTTAATAAAGTGATTTGAAAGATACCCTTTAAATCCGGAATTACTCTGCAACGCGTAGCATACACACCCGGTACCCCACGTAAAGGTTTGGGTTCAAAGCCTGCAGTTATCAAAGATAATGAGTTATTGCATTTGACGTTAACTATGTTTTCAGAGCGTGAGGGTAAAGATACATTGTTTTGCACTCTAACGGGCTCCTTTTCTTTTGAAGAAATGCATGTAAACCATTCTGTGCCCAGTTTTACTCTATTGGCAACCATATTCAATTCCATCGTACGGAAATTTGAAAGGAAGTCTCTTCCCAATAATACGTGCTTCTATGTTTTTTTCATTGAGAACTTTCAACTGTTGCTTTTTATGTACATTTCCTACATTTACGGTTACTACTACAGATCCAATTATGTTCATTTCTCTACCAGATGCATCGAATAGTTTATGTTCAGTTGCGATAATGTTCTTGTTTAAACCAAGTATTTCAAGGCTGCAAACATCGATTAGAGAACAACTTGCTCCAGTGTCTAATAAAACGTGTACGTTCATGTTGTCAAACTGTACCTTGAGCACAGCGGAAAATTTTTTAGCAAAATTGCACTTTTCCTCTCGAAAATGTTTTTAGCCCTTGCTTGATTAGGCTTATTTGGGAAGGTATTTTGTTTCCCTCTTCGTTGGTAGTTACGCCATTTACTGCCAACAAAGTTTGCTGATTCAGATTCTTGAGTACCCCCGTCGCTGCCCTCATGACTGTCAATCGATGCGCCTTTCAACTTTTCCATCACTTTTTCTGCGATTGCATCTGCAATTGATGGACTTTGAACACACATACATTCCTGAGCATTGTTTGCAGCGAATGAAACAATACCGGCCAATTGCATCGTCTCTGTTGACAGCTTATCGATATTGGCTTCCGCGAAGTTCATCAGTGACTTTAAGGCAATTTGCATTTTTGGGTGTAATCCTTTCAAATATAATCTTTGGCAATTGTATTTCGAGTATTGCAATCGAAGGCAGGACAGGTGAGCTTCAGCAAAGTGGTTATCCTGCATGCAAATGTTTGTGGGGATTCATCTGACTTGCGTTTCCTATTGTTCAACTCTACGATTGCATCTTCTCTGTCAACGTTTCCACTTTGAAATTCTTTTAATAACTCTGATTTATTTTGTCTGCATCTTTCTTGTCTGTTGCAGATAACCCCATATATACGTCAAAGGCACGACCCTCGAGTGTGCTGGCCAAATGTTGTGCAGCTTTTTCTTCATTGTATCCCTTCAGCGCGAATGCGATATCAATATAATTTACTGCGAAGGACTAACCGAATAAAAAAGGGTAGGCCCTAAGTTGACGTAAATACTACTAATTGTCACGTGATTGCTTATGGACGTTAGCAGGAGGGGGTTCCCTACATTGAAAAGAAACAAACAAATTTTCAAACTAATACTGGGATTAATATGCATACGGATTCAATGGAGATAAGAATACACACACATTCACACCACATATATATATACACGCGTATGTATAGTATATATATAATATATATAATATTTGTTTATTTTGCATTTTCGAAAAGTCCCCACCAAAGACAAAAATTAGTACTTTTTTCTAAGATACACTGGAATTACCTATAACTTAGATAATTAATGCCTACAAACTGTTAAGTATTATGAAATGTTTAATATACCTATTTAGGTTCAGGTAGAATTATTGTTAGTATATGCACATGTTTATTGTCAAATGATCTTTGAAGCTCTATCTTTACATTTATGCTTTCCTTTTTTTATCAAGAAATGGATTACATAGAGAACATTTTACGATATTATCAATATATTTTACGTTTTTACTATTCTATGAAGAAGAAGATACCATTAAGTGAGCTGTGTGTGTATTCAAAATAAATTATCGTTTGATAAAACTACAGTATTCCACCTGGACAGGTAAAATTGAATCGAGCATTGAAACGAGTTGCACAATGCTGTTTGAAACTTATCGATATCTTCAAAAAACCAAAGCTTCAAGGAACATTTTTCAACAATAAAGGTATTGACATTGATGTTGGTACTGAAAACATTGGGAATGAAGGTTAGCTACTTTTTTCCACTTTCTTGCTTGTACACTCATTAATTTATTCTTTATTCCTCTTCAAGGTGGCCTTAAATAATAAGCTGTTACTATATTATGTTATATTAAAATTTTCATTTAAAAATTCTTATTGGTAATAATTGAGTTAACATTTTAAACAAAATTTATTTCATTCCATGGTCGTAAACTGTGTGAAGTTACCGAACACTGAAATGACCTCGGACTGTTCAGTGTCGACACTAGAAAGCTATCTTGTAACAACAATACTGGAAGTTCTAGAGCACCATAACACGGTTTACTCACCTGAAGGATCACGCATAGGAGTTAAATTTTATGCAAACGACAAAAGAACTTTTGCTATCTCAAAAGAAAATTTGAAAAATTATAATGCAACATACACTATCATTTGTCTTATAATTAGACAGAAGATAGTGAATATTAGATTATTTGTAAAAGAGCCTGTTACCATAACATGCTAAATGACATCAAATTGAAATAATTATTTGTTATAATAGAGTAGTGTAATTGGGAAAATTGCAGAAGCACGAATAAGGAAGGTCACTTACACGAATCTTTGAAATGTCATTAGAAATCTACCCAGGGATTAGTAGGTAACCCTAAGTCTACAGACGATGTTTCTACAATGATTTAATACACTTGGCTAAAAACCCCTGGAAAAATAGAGAATCTATGTTAAAACGCCTGCCAGGTTTCGCAATGCAACTTACCAACGGTTCCTATTTACGAATTTTCATGCTTTTGCCAAATGATGGAAAAATTAGAATCAAAACTAAAATTTCCCAGAAATTCAGGATAAAATCTTAAAGATTATGAGTGTTGCTATTGTTTATGATGTTGTCAATTCCATCAAAAAATCGGATTTTCACTGCATAATTGTAGGTTAGTTTTAAGATGTTTCTAATAAAATGCAAAGGATTAACGCAATAAATATGGTCAAAGTAATAAAGGACTTACTTTTGAGAGTTGCATTAGATCGTGAAAGCCTGAGAATCCAGTGCTATGATGGTTGTTATATTATATTGGGTAGAAAAGTAGTTGCACTCCAGATTGTAAAGGTTATTCAGCCCCTCGCATTATCTACTCGTTATTACGTGCATCTACTCCATTTAGCTTGCAGTGATTGGTTTAGAAATTCAATAATAGTTTCAATTCCGCTAGAAACATCGCATGAAATCACCAAACTGGATAAGTTGTTTCAACTATTTGGCCAGTCGATACAAATTTTCACACTTAATTTTTTTAAAGCAGAAAAATCTAAAATGTTGAAAACCATTTTACGTTTTCACCACCTTTAAAAGCAAACTTTCATTGTATATTTTGATGATATTCACCAGTTGTTTTCATTCATTTTGCATTGATGAAAAATGCGGAGCTTTTGCGAAGCAGTAAATTGTGAACGAAGTGAACAAGAGAGGATTTTTTTTTGCGTTTCGCACAGCGAACAAAAGGGAAACTTTTGTGAGGTACTGAATCAATTAATTTCGTGACTTAAGAGAGGTGTGTCTTTTTGCACTCATACCTTGATTATCAGGGGTTTTCGTGTAAAATCGTGAACGGAGTGAGGAATAACGTTTACAATACCCTTTAAAACAGTGTTTGCAAACGGAGTGAAGCAATAGCAACAAAGAGCAGAAATCTTTGTGTCTGGCGAACGAAATGAGCAAGCCAATTAACCTAAGTATATCATCCCTTAGAAACAAAAGCATTTTCATCTTGTCATATCCTTCAATGACTTCATTGATTTGATTACCAAGATTTGCATATAAAAATTGTGAACCAAGTGAGAAATAGGGAAAAAGAGCGAAGCTCTTTTTATGTGCGAACGAAGTGAGTAGGTCAATTCATCTAATTATATCATCTGAAATCCTTGTTAGGTAGTTTATGGATTCTTTATATTAGTATTCATTTATTTTAGTTAGTGGATCGTCTATCAAAAACACAGTGGTAAAACGTTCCATGATTCATCCGAGTTTTCCATTCAACTGACTACTAATAAAAATATACAATCTTAGGATATCATGGATAACAGTAATTTGAAAAAGAATAAGAAAAAAGAAAAAACCTTATTGCAATCCAAACCTTCACGAAGCGTTAATTATTGAAGAACAATGTAATTTTCCCGTTTTGTAAAAGAAACAAAAGAAAAATCTCTTGAACGTAAACAAGAATCCTGTTGCGACAAACAGGCAGTCATTGATGATAAAGGTATGATTATATGGAAATGCTGCGGTTCCATGCAATGTTACAAAAATGCTGATGAATATATTGAGTACTACGAAACTCGATATAAAATTATTAAAAAATCGATATAACATATTGAAAATACCATTTGTTTATATTTTTGTGGGTGAAATGCTGTGGTTCCGTGCAATGCTACAAAAATTAATATTGATTACGATTAAATATGCTCCACAAAAACCCCGAAATGTGTCCTAACAACGGCGATGAGTGGTTATATTTTCAGGTATAATACAACAATATCCACGCCCTTTTTTATACTTAGTATAGAAACTACCAAAAGCATTGTGAAATCCATTTTGTAAATGGCAATATTTAATTTCCCCAAACAGACTTTCTAATTCAGGCATACAATAACCATTTCCCGGTCCAACTAAGCCAATCTCTTTATTGTATTCTACCAAAGACGAATCATTTGTTATTATTTCATATACTGTACTGTACGCTAATAATTGATAAATCATAGTGGTTTTTAGTATTTCATCATCAATTATTGTATGTAATTCTTTCATAATGTGAAAAGAACCTATCCAATATTTTAATTAAGTTAAAGGTGTAACCATATATATATATAGTGTATATAATTCAACCTAATGTTATTGCATCGTGGTCAATATTATACCAGTTTTTGCTTAGAATATAATGGTGTATTTTAATATCTACATTTTAAAGGAATTAATCTTTACAAAAATGCTATGGGGTTATTTGTTATAGAAATCCCTAATGATTCCACGGAAGCTATTTAAATGAGACCAAAACTCCTTTTCATGTGAGGACTGTATATATTTCAAATACTTGACTTACTTGACTTAAACCTGTTCACTCCGTCATGGAGCATAGGCCACTAACAATCTCCCTCCGTCTACGTCTGCCCTGGGCTGCAGTCATGATGGTGTGTCAACTATGTCCACTGTCTTTGATCTCCTGTTCTAGACTTCTACGCAAGGTGGCTCTAGGTCGTCCTCTTTTCCGTCCGCCTTGTGGGTTCCATCGGGAGGCTTGCCGAGTAATGTTGCCATCGTCTTTCCTAAGGGTATGCCTGATCCAAGTCCATTTTTTTCCTTATCTGTAGTGGTGGAGGAAGCTGACTTGTACGTTTCCATAGGTCTTAATTGCTAATACGGTTTGGCCACCAAATATTCTCGATCCGTCGGAGATATCAGTTAATGAATGACTGGATTTGCCTGTCTGTCACCTTTGTAGTGCGCCACGTTTCAACTCCATACATCGGTGCAGATTTCACATGTGACTTGGAGATTCTGAGCTTTGTTTTAGTAGCTCTCTTGACCGTCACTTTTTGTTGAGGAGGCTGAACGCTGTCCTTGCTTTGGCTATACTTGTCTTGATGACTTGAGGCCCGGTCGGTCTCATCTACTATGCTTCCCAGATAAGTAAATGACCTAACCTCTTCTATACCCCCGCTTGTTAATCTAATGCTGTCATCCTTCTTTGCATTTATTTTCATGACCTTTGTCTCGTCCTTGTTTATTCGCAGTCCAACTTTTGATGCATTGGCTTCCAAGATTGAAGTGTTGTCTTGCATCTGTTGATGTATGTGTAATAGTAGAGAAATGGCGTCCGCAAAATCTAGGTTGTCTATCAGACGCCAAAGGATCCACTGAATCACACTTTTTGTCCTTTGTTGACTCCTTCATTATACAGTAAATTGCGAAAAAGAAAAGGAATAGGGAGAGACGACATCCCTGTCTAACTCCAGTCTTGATACTGAAATTCTCTGTTGCAATACCTCGATGAAGGACCTGACATGCCATACCCTCGTAGGTGTTCCTTATGATAGCTATGTATGTCTGTGGAATCCCATAATGCACCATCAGCCCCCACAGTGTCTGTTTGTCTAAACTATCCAAAGCTTTTTGGAAGTGTATAAAGTTCACATACAGTGAACTGTTCCACTCAAGAGACTGCTTTATGATGATCCTAAGACTGGCGACTTGGTCAGTGCAAGACCTTTTGTTCCTGAAACTTGCCTGCTCATCTCTGAGACAATTTTCAACAGCTTTTTTCATTCTGTCTTGTAGAACTCTATTGAAGACCTTCCCTGGAACAGATAGCAACATTATTTCTCTGTAAGGGTTTCCCTTCTTTGGTAACTTCACTATAAACCCCTTTTTTCAGTCTTGGGATACTTTTTCTTCTTCCCACTTGTGCTGAAACAGCGGCTGCAGCATGTCTAATGAAGTGACCACATATGCCTTTAATGCTTCAGCTGAAATCCCATCTGGTCTTGGTGATTTGCCATTTTTCAGAGACATGATGGCCTTCTTGATGTCTTCCCTGGTGGGGCTGTGTAATGGTATTTGCAACATTTCTTCCGCAGGAGAGAAATTTATTCTCTTTTCAGGTGCTAGCCTGTTCGAAAGTTCACTAACGTGTTCTTTCCATCAGTTTGTCTGTCCTTCCAATGTTGTCATAGTGACACCATTCTGTCCTTTATTGGCTTCTCTTGGGCCCTCCTATTTCCTGCTAGGATTCTGGTTATGTCATACAGCTCCTTAATAATTCTCTGTTCTGCTGCTGTCTCTGCTCTGGATGCCAAGTCGTCAACAAAAGCCCTCTTGTCCTGTCTAACACTGTTTTACTCTGTTTTGTCGATATTCTTCTTCAAGACCTCGCCTTTGTTGCTGTTGTCTGGGCACTGTTTAGTGAATTCTACACCTTCTTCCGCTCATCCAACTCTTCTAAAGTTGCTCCTTTAATTTCTCTGTGTTAAATTTCACCCTTGTGAATGGGTTAGTTGAGCTTCAGTTGTAGCTTTCCTTCCACCAGATGATGATCTGAAGCTGGATCGGCTCCTCGCTTGCTGCGAACGTCAAGGAGAGATCTTCTGAGATTTTTGCTTGCACAGATGTGGTCAATCTGGTATTCAGTATTTCCGTCCGGTGACACCCATGTCATCTAGTGGACATCCTTGTGAGGGAAGACTGATCCACCGATGACTAGATTATTTTCAGTCCAGTAGTCTGCTAACATCTGGCTATTCTCATCCATGGTACCCAGTCTATCTCTCACTATGACTGCTGTGTAGCCGTGGTTGTCCTGTCCAATCTTTGCATTGAAATCCCTCATAAAAGTAACCATTTCTCTCTCATGCACATCATTTGCCACTGTCTGAAGCCTGTCATAAAATTCCTCCTTGACCTCTACATCTGCATCATTTGTAGGGGCATAACACATTATGGTTTTGATTGTGATTCTCTTGTTGGATTTGCTGAATTTAGCAACGAGAATCCTTGAGTTGATTGGCTCCCATCCTGTAAGGGCTGGTGCTGCTTCTCTTGAAAACATGATTCTGACTCCCTCCGTGTGCGTTGCATTTTCCTCCTCATGACCTGCATAGAGCAAGGACTCCCTGTGCGCAGTCTGGTTTCCCCAGAGTTTGTCCACCTGGTCTCACATCGACCTAGCACTTGCAATTTATAGCACCTCATCTCCTTTGCTACATTCCCACTTCTTTCTCCTTTATACATAGTTCGCACATTCCATGTTCCAAATCTGCTTTGCTTCCTTGTCGAAAGAAGATTCCATCTTCTAGCTTTCCTAAAGCTTTCACTAGATGATATCATATTTCCTCTTAGAGGAGCTCCTCGACGATGGTTGCTGGTAATCCTTTTTATCCACTGACAGGGTATTGGATTACCAGCTTCAGGAGAGCCCTGTTAGCCTGCATAGCCTGTTTCCATCTCCCACGACTGGGACGTAGGGTTGGAGTTTGGGAGGCATAATTCAAATAACTTGCTCCAAATTATCTTGATACTTTCTTTAAACTTTCCACAAACACGCTTTAAACGTTTCCTAAGATTCTAAAATTTACGCTGCTAATTAAACACATTGACAAATGCTGTAAATCAAGTACATAATGAATGAAATAAGAAGAAAAGGTTGTTACTAAAATAACTTCGGAAATGAACATTGTCACTTAAACTTGTGATAACTGTGGTATGACACAAAATACATTTTGTGAGTTTCTGTGCATTCAAACTAGCTTAGTAACACTGTAACAACACGAGCGGCGTACGTAAACGAGATATAAAACGAGCAATCTGACGACGATTGTAAAACGAGAACTATGTAATAACAAAAGATCGCATAACAACTACAAAGTTATGTTTGTCTAAACGAGGCTAAATTTCTACGTCACCATTTAATCCGGTACTTCCGTCAGGGTTGGGATCTCCAAATGTCATTTGATTTGATCCTGTTGATATACTTGCAATAAAGTTACTGATCCAATGATGATATGATCTTCTATTGTACCCGATACAACCAATTCACCACTTGGTGAGAGGAAAACGAATTTCTCAAGCTCTTCTTCGTCGTGACCAAATAAATCGTTTTTCGTCCAGTATGAACCATCGAATGAGTTCAATTTTTAAACAATAAATATATTAAAATATCACTTATCATTTCTGGGCTACTGTTAAAATTAAGATAATAACGATTATCAATTTTAATAGTTTCTAATTTGTTTGATCAGCATTATTTTCTTATAATGAGAAATCAAACAACTTTTATACTTTTCTATCTGTACTATCATATGTAACTTCTGAAGAACTACCACGATCTATTTTATACAATGCAGTCGCATTAGTAGTAGAAAATTTCCGTAATACCACCTTTAACGCTTCCTCTAGTGTCTTTATCGATATATTTTTCGTACTTTGTCTAAAGTAACAACATCTTGATCAACAACAGAATCTCCGACATCAACGTCCTGGTGTGCTTTCATTCTCCATCGGTTATGTCGTAAAGGAATAATATCATTTTGTGTTATTTGTTTTTCGTGACCACCATCGTAATTTCTCATGATATTAGTAATGCATTAATAGATTAGATGCTTTCAAAATAGTTTTTGATCAATTTTTCCTTGTATTTAGTGTCTATGTGAAAAAGGTCTTTTCACTTCGTAATTTTTTTCTTTATACGTTTTATTAACCCCATAAATGCAGTAATACGCACATAACACTGATTCCAAATTTTGATATTGCGAACTATGAGATACCAAGTTAATACCTAGTTTGTCAGACATTTGAACGATTTCATTCAGATAATTATGACCAAAAGATACAAAAATGAAAATGCACACCAGTGAGTGCCGCGTCCTCTGGGAATCATTGAGGGAAATAATGTAGTAACCCTTTTTTCTTACACAGTCGTGTTCCTTGAAAACATTCCACTGAATTTATTAATTGCAATGTATTTAACCCAATTCAGCAAGTCTATATTACTTAACGGTTTATCAACAAAAGATGATTTTAAAATATCTTTCTGAGTAGGGTAGTACTGTTGAAATATGAGTTTTTGCCTAGAAGAAGAACCTTGCCTTTTTTCTTTTTCTAAGTTCTGCTTTTTGGGGATTTATTTGCCTTTTGGTACCCAAACCAACTAAAAGGGGAGATTGATATGGGACTAACAGATCAGAATAAAGACAGATTTGTACTCCAGCAGCTGCTTTTGATTTCCTATTTTGGAGAATATTGCCTCTTGCTTTTCTATTCTAAATCTCTTTGCCACGTAGAGCATTAACTGGCATCGGAGCACCAATCCTAGCAATATAAGTGCCAAGCAATTCTCTTTGTTTTCATTACCATTATTAAACGGATTCATAAGCTTTTCTTTCTGTTCGTTTATTAAATGAGACGCATATGGAACAAGTTGATCAACTTTGCTTTGAGGAATTAGATAACCACCAAACCGGTGTCCATTTCAAAGAAGCTTGTCCGTATCAAAGGATTGGTTGAATAGCATCAGGTGCGAGCCCAGGTAATACCTTGGAAGCTAGTTTGTTGCCATTGGTAGCAATTTAGTTCCCAAACTCATTAGAGAAGTGAAAAGGCTTTGACCTTTTCTAACAACACGACTGACCTGCGTTTTTAAAATTTTCAAACCAACCCCTTTACCTCCAGGCTTAGCTCTTTCAATCCGTTTTATCTGTGCTTTTGTAACTTTTGTAAGGAGTAGTTTGGATGATTCGTTTAATTCACTACTTGATAACTTCAAAGTAATAAGAGTCTTACTAACAAATGCTATAGCTGGTTTGGTTTTATTATTATCACTAAGAGATACACTGCATGCATGATATTCAGACATAT
Organism: Morbakka virulenta; assembly: GCA_003991215.1. Lineage (NCBI taxonomy): Eukaryota > Metazoa > Cnidaria > Cubozoa > Carybdeida > Carukiidae > Morbakka > Morbakka virulenta. The sequence continues at coordinate 2,886,446 of RDPX01000051.1, read as the reverse complement.
ATATATATATATATATATATATGTATGGTGATTGCTCCATCTTGACAGATGATCGCCGTCTATGACTTCAGCTGTTGCCAGTAAAATTTCTGTCTTTTCTTGCGTGACCTCATAAGTGACTTTGGAGACCAGCTTCTGATTTGCAATGCTTGAAACATAGTTGACAGATGAAAGAAGAAGCTTCCGATGAATTGATGGTACCATTTTGTGAAATCTGGTGTCTGTGTACAGCCATGTGTCTTTTGAGACCTGGCGCTGATTTGCAGACCTTGCCACACATC
>RDPX01000051.1:2881165-2883665 GCA_003991215.1 Morbakka virulenta | reverse complement strand
AAGTACTTTTCTTCGTGCAAAACCTAGATTAGAATCAGTTGACATTGAATCTGTACCTTTGTAATAAAACATACTACTGCCAATGCTGCATACATAACCATAACCAAATTCAAGAAGGTTCTTGACAGCAATAGCATGATTGATCTCTGAATTGTTCTAAACACTTATTGCATCAGCCTCGACACATAAACCTCTAATAATTCCTAACCAGAATTACCAGTCAATATTCTATCAGCGACTGCAAGGGCAGTACTATCTGCTGTTTTGCTTGCTTGTACATCAAGCTCTAGAAATGGTTTGGGCATATTGTACGAAGTCGATCCTTTTGAACTATCAATGACAAAATCATAGGCTGTTGTCCTTTTATATTGTCCTTTTTGTGGGAGTATAATTGGTGTTGTTAGGTCTAGTGATACATTCTCCTATCTTTCACAATATCATCGTGATCTCAAGAACATATATATTTAGTTCAGTTAATTTTCACATATTTAACAATTTGTCAAATGCCAATAATAAGGCTGATTGTATTGTAGTATGAGTGTCTCTTAGTTTTGATTGTTCATTATGTGGATGTGACCTCCGTAAATCTACTATATTGTCATCTTTATTCTGTGTAATTGTTGTTTTCTCGTTCAATTTCTTATTTAGTTTATCAGCAGCAACCTGGCCCATTCTACAGCAGAACTAATTTTAGAAGAACTCTCCTTCACGACTTTCGTTAGAGCTTTTGATGCCAAATCCTAAGTATTCTCACTGCCTTTGATCTTAATATTTCTGTAATTTGTTTTTACCGTTAGATGTTAAACTATTAATAAAACCATCAAAATACTGTATTTCATTCTTATCATTGATAGTCGTGAACGTTTCGATGTTAATTTTAAACCTTTCATAAATATGAAGGTCTCGTAGGAGTCTTGTTCTTATCTTATATATAACTAAAGTATATAAATTTTACAGATCCTTGCTAATAATCTAAGTCCTCAAAACAAGCAAACTATTCAAATCGATCTCTCTATTAAAATTCTTTGTTACATTGACCTTCATTCTTTTCATAATGTTCGTGTTAATTCTATTAAATAATAATATTTTACCTTAAACTGAAAAGGGAAAACGGAGTTGCTTATTATCCACTGAAAAACGGTAAAGTACATCAGATTGAATACCTGATACAATAGATTCACATTAATTTTCCATAAACTAAAATAAGATCAATGTTTTTTGTGATGTCTGGCAGCGTTTTACTAAACTTGATGTTGTTATTATACCTTTATTAAAAATTAGCAAAATTTCTAGTAGAAAGATATAATTGATAACCCGATTCCAGATATAAATTAGGCTTTAGTGGGCTTGGTATGAAAGTGAGAGTGACTCCAGTGCTTGAATGACTATTACTTGATAATGTCTGCTGTATATATTCATTTATGTCTCTTCTTCTTGTTCTTCTTCTTTGTCTTTCGGCTATATTCCGTTAGGGATCGCCACAGTGGACCAGCCGTCTCAAGCCTGTTCGGTTTGCATACCTCTAACCAACAGCTTCCATATCTCTGTCAATCACGTCCTTCCATCTTTTCCTCGGCCTCCCTCTTTGGCTTCTGCTGGGTACTTCATAACTCAGTACCCTACTTCCTACATTGTCTGCATCACGCCTTGCTATGTGTCCGTACCAGCGCAGTCTTGATTCTTTCATCTTGTCTCTAAATCTCCTGATATGGGATGTTTCTCGAATGTGGTCGTTAGGAATTCTGTCTTTTCATTTATGTCTGAATAAAAAAAAAATTCCTGATGAAAATGTTATTGTTGTCCAAGTAATTTCTGAACCATGACAATATTTTAAAGAGTTGTTGTTATAAACACTAAAGGTATAAAACCAAGAATGACTCATTTCAAGACTACAAAGTGCTATATACTAATTTTTGTTTTTGTCTAGTGTTGTGTCAGGATTAAAAAAGGTTGTAAAATCTTGGCTTCTTAATTGTTTTATTCCATCAGAAGAATTTACCAATATTGGAAAATCCAATATTTATATATTAGATATTTTTATTTAATTTTTTTCTACGTATTTGTCATACTGATTTTTAGAAAGAATCCCAGGCTTCAGTAAATGGTCAAGAATTTCCATTATCTTGTTATAAATAACGACTGAATTGTCTCCTCTTTTCCTAGAGGATGTTAGTAAAGACATTGGAAAAACGTTCGATAAAAATAAAATCATTGTCTAATAATAAATAAATTTATGAATATATATATATATATATATATATATGATCAGATATGCGAGTAAGAAAAACTCTAACTTTACAGTACTCAGTATACATACTGAGTGTACATACTCGTATATCTAATTTTATGATAGCTCCTACGTTTTAATGTGGTAGAGTACTGTTGCTGATGACATTTTATGTTCATTTCTTAATATATATATATATATATATATATATATATATATATATATATTAAAGTTTGGTTGAGCACTCTATCTGAGATGGGAGCCTGTCGTTTG
>RDPX01000051.1:2865442-2880349 GCA_003991215.1 Morbakka virulenta | reverse complement strand
TCTTGATTCTTTCATCTTGTCTCTAAATCTCCTGATATGGGATGTTTCTCGAATGTGGTCGTTAGGAATTCTGTCTTTTCATTTATGTCTGAATAAAAAAAAATTTCCTAATGAAAATGTTATTGTTGTCCAAGTAATTTCTGAACCATGACAATATTTTAAAGAGTTGTTGTTATAAACACTAAAGGTATAAAACCAAGAATGACTCATTTCAAGACTACAAAGTGCTATATACTAATTTTTGTTTTTGTCTAGTGTTGTGTCAGGATTAAAAAAGGTTGTAAAATCTTGGCTTCTTAATTGTTTTATTCCATCAGAAGAATTTACCAATATTGGAAAATCCAATATTTATATATTAGATATTTTTATTTAATTTTTTTCTACGTATTTGTCATACTGATTTTTAGAAATAATCCCAGGCTTCAGTAAATGGTCAAGAATTTCCATTATCTTGTTATAAATAACGACTGAATTGTCTCCTCTTTTCCTAGAGGATGTTAGTAAAGACATTGGTTTCATAAGATCTTTAGGGTTTATGTAGTAAATCAAAACTCCGGTAGGTGATATTTTTCCAGAAGACCTATGCTTAGGTATATTAGGTAACAGATTCAAATTGTTGAATATTTTCTTTGCACTTTGACTATACTTTTTTGGATTACACTTCTTCGTCAACATGTCTGCCAGACGCAGGCCTCTTTTTTCTGTGTAAATGACCAGTCCATCTTAACGAACCTTGATAACATATTCATTCATCAATTTTTGTAAGATAAGGAGAATATTTTTGTAATTCTCTTTATTGTTTACCATATGTGCCTGCTGAGGTGGTTGCTTGTACCTTTACCGATTGCCTTTTTTCTTCGACGAGTACTTTGATCCCATTACTATATTTCTGAAGTGTATTGATTTTCATTTCTAAAATTTCTGTCTCATCTGTATGTTAGTTTTTTTGATACCTAGATAATCAACCTTTGAAACCATTAGAATTTTTGAGGATTTGCCTTTTTTTGAACATACTATTCACTTGATCATCACTAAAATTACAACTAATTAATTTAGTAGGCCTTGTTAGGTTACATTGATTTTCTAACATTTTAATCTCAGTTGTATCAAAGTCTTTATCTAAGTTAGATGCTAATAACTTTATTGACATACTTAGTTTATAGTCTATGGGTAGTTTTAACTTTTCTTCAGGATCTGGTAATTGATTAATAATATCTTTTAGTCCAGTTTTAATAGCCTTTTGACCCTTCATTAATTCATCTTTTAAGTTATCTTGCTTACTATCTGTTGATTCTTTCATCTCACACTGAGAATCGATGATTGGTTTAAACATAGCTTCATTTTCATACAGTCTATCTTCTACTCTATCACAATAGCTCTTAACTTTATTTCTAATCCTTCGTTCCATTCTGTCAATTTCAATCCTTTTTTCCATATTCTTTTAAGAGTAATTATATTCATTATATGATGCATTAGATAATAATGCAATTATGTTTTGATTTAGGAGTATCAAAGCAGTTATTTGTGAAGATAGGTGTTAAAATGCAGTTGTAATCACAAATATATGGGCATGATTTATATGAAGAAACCAAATTATGATTGTACTAAACAAGAAGACACAAAACGGAGCCAAAAAGACTTCTTAAATGAAAAATATCGAATGCTCGTTTGTGGATCATCCCGATGTGGAAAGACTAATACTTATGCTTATGCTAAGAGCCCTCTTGTTTATTATGATAAAATTATAGTCCATACACCAAATTCACACCAAAACAAAATACAAGATCTAAAAACTTTGATGGATGTCATTTCCCAAAAGTTGGTTATGATGATGAGATAATGAATGCGAACAAATACCCAAATGAAAACAGGAAGATTATTATACTTGACGATATGATCAATGCTACAGAAAAAGCTCAAAATTAAATAGCCAATCATTTCACTGATAAAAGACATCATAATATATCACCAACTTATGTGACTCAGATATTGCTAAAATTGAGACAAAACTCCTCTCATATGTTTTTGTATTCACCAACGACAAAAAGTTATTATAACCTAATTGGTAAGGAGAATATAATTAATTCAAAATTAGTTAATAAATTAGCTCTATATGAGTTTCTGTTTCTTGATAAGGAAAAGAAGAGCTGTAAGAAGAACTTTAATGGAAATATCTAACCACACACACACATATATATATATATATATATATATATAACTAATAGCTATTGTGTAAGATGTAACAAACAAACCAGTAATTTAATCGAAAGATACGAGACCTATAAAAATAGTAAATTTTTGCTTAAATCAACTTGTTTAGGTTGTAGGTTCTGGAAGAGTAAGTTTCTAAAAAGTTCAAGTTGAGGTGGTGCTTTTTTGTTATTCATAAGGTGATCGGAAAGCTATCAAAACGAAAAGATTGTTAAACACCAGGACAATACAAGTAAATGGAATATGACAAAAATACTGGAGAGGTAGCCAAATGGTATGTACAGCCTTACAATGACATTGAGAAAATACCGACATATATTGGCTATGATATGGGAAAAAGGAAATTAAAATGTGATAAGAAAATGGTTGAATCGTTAGATAAGATCACTTTTGATAAAATGCCAAAATGGGGTATGGAAGCTAAAAATGTCATCGATACCAAACAAAAACTAGGTCTTGGTGTTAAAAAAACGAAAAAAGCAGTCGAGAAAAGAAAAAAATTGAAAAAAAAACTAGCCGATGAACTGCACCCACCAAAAGAACAAAATTTTTCTCGACGGTCTGTTATTGTAAATTATATAGACGAAATATTGGAAGCTGGTCTAGTTGATATGCAACAGTTTAGTAAATGGAATGAAGGCAATAAATACCTTCTCATTTTGCTTGATGTGGTTATTAAACATGGTTGGATTGTTCCATTAAAGGATCAGAAAGATGAAACTGCAATGATGGCTTGTCAAGCAATATTCAAGGAAGGTAGAATACCAAAATATGTATGGAATGACAAGAGTAAAGAGTTCTATAACAAAAACTTGAAAGACCTATTAGAGAAACGTTGTGTACAGATGTACTCAACGAAAGATATGGAAATATCCTCAGTGGTTGAACGACGTAACAAAACAATTAAAATTAAAATGTGGAAGCAATTAACTCTCCAAGGTAATACATAATATCGGGATATGCTACCCAAATTGGTAAAAGAGTATACTGATGCAAAACACAGCTCAATACGAATGACACCATTTAAAGCATCCATGAAAAAGAATAAAGGCCTTTTTTACTTCAATCTTAAATATGGAAACAATATGGAAACAATTAATGGAAAACTGAAATTTGATATAAATGATAAGTCAATATAAGTAAATATAAAAGAAAAACGGTCGATAAAAATAAAATCATTGTCTAATAATAAATAAATTTATGAATATATTTATATATATATATATATATATATATATATATATATGATCAGATATGCGAGTAAGAAAAACTCTAACTTTACAGTACTCAGCATACATACTGAGTGTACATACTCGTATATCTAATTTTATGATAGCTCCTACGTTTTAATGTGGTAGAGTACTGTTGCTGATGACATTTTATGTTCATTTCTTAATATATATATATATATATATATATATATATATATATATATATATATATATATTAAAGTTTGGTTGAGCACTCTATCTGAGATGGGAGCCTGTCGTTTGCGTAATGCGGAGCTCACTGCGCATGCGTAGTTTGAGCACTCTGACAGGATCCCACAGATAGAATTGATGAATTTCGAAAAGAGGACCTTAAAAAAGTAATAAAGATAAAGTTAATAAAACGTTTATAAAACTAATTGTCTCAAAATAGAATAACATGAATTTCAAATGGAGATGGTATCAATATCAATTAGTATTGATATTATTGTATATGGTGTGAGAAGATCTAATATTGAGGTTGGTCAGTTTAACATCCCAATTAAAAAAGTTTTACTAACAATTCCTCAAGATGAAGAGAAAAATGGGGAAAAAATACGGAAGAGTTACAGACCATTCACATTTTGAATTTAAGTGAATTTAAGTAAATGTGATGTGCAGTATATAGATTTGCATTATATACTTTATTAATTGATCATTGGTGATTAATAATTTAATTTAAATTGTAAAAAGAGAGTTCAAACAACATTAAATGACTAAACTCAAACTCGAATCTTACCTGTTAAGCAAAGAGAGACCCATCAAATGTAAAGCAGTTAACACATGTGTGATGGACTATGTATGGGGCCAAGTAAGAGGGAAATTTTTAAACCTGTGATTATGATAAAAAGTAAATAAGGTATATAAGTATGTAAGTGAAGCCGATAATATCAATACCGAGGAACTGATTAATTGTGCTTAATTGTGATTAATATATCGATTCACGCCTCTCGCAGCAGATTTCGTAAATTTATCAAACATATCCCTACTAATGAACAAACGATTGTTGTTCTAGTATACATAGTAAATGATCATCATTATTCTCTGGCACCTGATAATTTGAAATTGATAACAAGTAACGCGAACCAGGGTCGATGGGATGATTTACTGAATCATGTGGTTGAATTAAGATGGACTAGATGTTATGAGAACATCACGAGAATCAATAAAATGGAAGAGATGAAAAGTTTTGATAAAAAAAATCATGTAGTAGTGCTTCCTGAAAACATAAGGATGGATGAAGCTGTCAATTTCTATAGCCAAAAGGAAGAATTTTAATTTGAATATCTTAGAATTATCTTTGGAATAACAATGGAGTTTTTGATGGCTTCACAGATCACTAAAAGAATATGTACCTCTAAAATTGGAAATATGATACAAGAAAGACAATATTCGACAAACTATATAGTACATTACTCATGAATGGAAGTGTGGGCTCAGGAGAAGGCAAGCCTTGTCTGAACGCCGGGTTGGATCATCCTTCGTCTGCTTCCTCGTCTATTGCTATTCCAGCACGATTGAATCCAAGCTGGTATCACCTCCAGAGTCAAAAGAACATGCAAGCCCTTGAACGACGGCAACGTGTTAATCCAATAGCAAGGGTCTTCATGACCAAAGAAGAAAATACTGGACAGCTACAAACAGACTAAGATGTAGAGTAACGCGAACAGTCGCTAATATGCACAGATGGGGTCTCAAAGATCCTGACCACCTTGTACCCCAAGACACTGACCACCTTGTACTATATTGCCCAGAGACAAAGCTGGAAGGAAGATATGATACCTTCAACAAATGTGTTGAAGTCTTCCAGACCTGGATTGACTCAATAAACTTAAAAGTGTAGCCAAACGATACTACTACTATCGTACACTCAAGACACAAGATTTTAAATGCACGAACCAGTCATATATAAATGCGATCAAACAAATGTTGATTGCATTTGCTCAGATTATACAGAAGCAATTCTCAAGTGTTTGCAACTTATAGAAGCATGTCATGGTGAAGATAGTTTATTATAAGGTTACAGCACATTTGGGATATTTATAACAAAGCCACAATTTGTTTTTTGAAAAAATGCGATGTAAAATTCAGTAAAGAACAAATTGGTAAAGCATATGTCACAGATAGTAAATTGATATTATTTGAAAAACATTACATAGAGAACATGGACATATCAGATTGTCAGACCCAAAGTGGTAATGGATGTATTTACAACTAGTCACTTGTATCGGGTAAAACAATTAAAAGTTTGTATGGTGATCGAAGATGCTATTAAGCCTATTGTACTATCTCTTACAAACAAAGCAATCGAAAATGTCAAAAGAAGGCAGATAAAAATGGATTAAAGATGGATGATTTAAACAATATATGTCACACATTCGATTCTTACTTTTGCAAATAGAACGACAGAGATATAATAGCCTGAAAGGAAAGACAATTTTCATAGAAAAGTTTAGCATGGGACTGAATAAGCGGATGACACTGATTTATAAAACATTTACGATTTTCAACAACAAAATATATAGGTACGATAATACAAAGGAAGGCGAGCCCATTGAAGGGGGAAGTAAGATATATTATGATTATTTAAATTCAAAAGCTGTTCGTTAAATGTGTCTATGGGTTGAAACTCTCTCTTAAATATCGCGAAAAATCATGTAGTTACGACAAACCAAAATATAAGATGTTAACCAAGTTTTTAAAGCATGAAAAGGTTAAAGCATGCTTCCCATCAATTGATAGGAAACTATGTAAAAACATTTGTTTTTCAAATTCGATGAGATTACTAGTAAATATTAATTTTTGTAACAAATTTTTAAAGGGAAAAATGTATAAAAAATTTGAATTCAAATACGATAACAAAAAGGGATATATGAGGCTTCCAAAGGAATGCCAATACTAGCAACTCCAAATATCAAATAAAGAAACACATTTAACACTACGGATTTTGTGATAGAAGAAATAAAACGGAACGAATTTAACAGTCAATGGTTTGATGAAGAAGAGTCTTCTGAATCGTTTATTCCAGTATTTTGCGTAAGTGATGGAAGGTATCAAGGAACTGACATTAATAAGCCATTTACTTTCATTGATATCAATAAAAGCCAACTGTGTACAGCTTTAAGCAGAACTACCCGATTACACCCGATTACACGCTTTTGTTTTTATAAGAACAATTTTATAAGAACATGAGGCTGAAATTTGGCCCAAAAATAAGAACATACTAAGAACAAGCTGAAGCTCAGCTTGCAATACAAAAAGATTTTAAGAACAAACTCAGGCTCACCAGATTTGATTTAATAAGAACAAATATTTTTTGTTAGATGAAAACAAAGTGTAAAACACCGTATAAGACTATCCTGTACCAGACCGCCGCACCGGCACGGAAATTTTGATTTCCCCCGAATAATAAATAAGAACAATGAGCCTGGAAGTTGAAATTTTGTTCTTATACAAGATATTTCTTAAGAACAAAATAAGAACGAATAAGGCTGAAAATCGATAAAAAAATAAGAACAGCGAGGCTCAAGTCGGATTTTACTGGTTCTTATAAAAACAAAAGCGTGTATTCGATTACATACATGTCAACAACAAAGAATTAAAAAATGAATACTTCAACGAACGATTACCAGATTTAGAAATAGGTAATAGAAAATTCGTCAGTCTATATAAGAATGGAAAGGTATACAAGGTAAGATGTGACAACAAGATGATCTATGTAGGATCAACATGTAAGGACCTGTAGACTCGCCCTAGATTGCACGAAAGAGCTTCGCTTTTTGTGTTATTGCTCATTTCGTTCATAACGTTACAAGCTCAAACCCAGGTAATCAAAATATGTGCGTAAAAAGAAACTTCGTCACTTCTTTCGCAATTCGCTGCTTCGCAAAAGCTTCCGCTCTTGTTCCTCAATGCAAACCGAATGCAAACGACCGGTGAAGTTCATGTCAAAACATTTACGCAACGAATCAAAGCGTAACTGCCCTTTAAACTCAAACTGCTTTTAAAAGGGGTCAAAACGCAAAATGGATTACAAATTTTTGTTTTTCTTGCTTTGTAAAAATTGAGTGTGAAAAATTGTTCTGACATCCAAAGCAGTGTCTCCCAACGTGAGTTCCATTTTCGAAAAACCAACCAAAGGTCATATTACAAAAGTAAAAATAATTTCAATTGTAAATTTTCAACACTTAGACTGTATAGTGTAAATCGTTGGCCCGTTGGAGCTAGTTCATTAATAACTATGTACAAAAACTACAAAGAATTGGAAGAGCTGTGGGAAGGATGTTTAGAAGTATGTAAAAGGCCGAGAAGCGAAAGCAAGGATTCATAGTGTACAACCACAGATGCGGGCATTTGAATATTTCTTTGGATTGAGGCTTGCTACTCGACTCCTTAGGCACAATGACAACCAAAGTAAATTGCTACGGGCTAAATATCCGTGTACTTTTGTAGCTCAAACAATAGCGAAATACATCGCTGCAACTCTGAAGAAAATAACAAGCGATAAAGAGTATTTTCTGTTCTAGGAAAATGTACCAAACAAAACAGCCATTTTAATTTTAGATTATCCAAAATGTCCAAGAAAAAGGTAAGCATTAACCAGGATAGGCAAGTATCTAGGCAAAGTAGCATGAAAATTTCAAAATGATATTGTTACTCTCTATCGTAAAATGTAATTTAAATTGATAGGTTGTACAAATAATATCATCAATGATCGATTCAACCAGAAGGATTTTAATACGTACATCAAAATGGAAAATCTGTTTATCAGAGTTTATCATAAAAGTGCCTCATTTCTGGTATGCATCAATTATGCAGCAAAAGTTTCCTTTAAAGAAAGTCTTGTGAAACTATACACATAACGACAGTACCACTATAATTGTGTACTTAGCTATTGCGTTACATCATTTCCAACCAAATTATTTATTTGCACAGATTATTTCGCTATCTAATATTGACAGTCTAGTATTTTGTTGACATTTGACTTACGTTCAAAGGTCAAAGATTTATCGAAAGAGATTATGATTGTTGCATAATTTTTGGTAAACATCTTAATGTTTAATTTTGGCTGTGTTTTACTGGTGACAATTGTCCAGTACTTTAAGAAAACAACGGTCGATAAATTGATAAAACAATAATCTTCTAAAAAAACCCGGGTATCAATAGAGAAAAGGCTTTTAGTTAAACTTCATAAGGTAAAAGTAATAAGCTTCTTGAGAAATATACTATCTAATCGCAAGAGCAATTATTTACCATTGGGTTAAAATCAATAAAGTAGGTGAAATTGTAATACTATGCTAACATTCAGACTTACTTACTAAGTGATAACTTATGGAATAATAATTTATGAAATAATTTATGGAATAATTTATAGAATAAATTATGGAATAATTTATGGAATAATTTATGGATTAATTTATAGAAAAATTTATGGAATAACTTATGGAATAATTTACATTTTAAAAATTAACACCAACTTTTCATTCCATTCCATAAAAGTTACTTGGTAAGTTTTAAACAGATATATATAGTGCCTTTTGTCAAGGAACATAGTGCCTAATGAAGACTGAATGAAGACAATAAAAGGAATGAAGGGAATAAAGGCAATATATGGTCAAGGGAAGAGAGGAGCTTTTCTTCGATGTTTACTTCTAAAAAGTTTAGTAACTACCGTTTTAGGTGAATTTACCCTTTTTGTCTATTTTTTTTATAGTCACCTACACAAAAGTGCCCTTTCTCATTGTTTAGGACCATCTCTTAACATCTCCCTAATGTTTCTATACTGAATAAGAAAGAAACTCTACTGAAATAAGAAAAAGAAAACCTGAACAATTTATACCGCTTGTTTTGTTTTAAATGATTTGGAAACACTTTTTGGGGAGTTAGTGAATGTTAGCAGTTTAGTTATTGACCTTAGATTGAAATTCAAATTTTAGGAAATGAAACTTCAAGCATTACTGAAAACATAAAACAAATTCTCGAATCAACTCTTCTTGTATTCATTTGTTTCAGTTAACAGCACCCAGGTTTCAATTTCCTATTTCCAATTGTTGATTACAACTATCTTCCATAAAGTGCAAACAGTTTTTGAGAATTTTCCTGGGTTCTTCATTGTAATAATCTCTTATAAATAGTTTTTTAAAAAGCCTTCAATAGTTGGGGTTTTTTTGTTTTAACGTCACTTTTCCTCAGTAAATGAGGTTCAGACGGTGCCCTTCACAAGGACTTGGATCTGGCAGTGAAGAATTTCTTGCTGACGCTAACCAATGGCTTTTTCTTTTGTGAAGTTCCAAAGTCGCCCGATCAGGGGATCGAACTCGGAACTTTTGATTACGGTGCAGTTGTACTAACCATTAAGCTACAGCTGATAAAAAGTCATTAATAGTAATAGGCATATTTAATAGCGCTAACACCCAATGGATATTTTCCTAACTAAAAAACCCCCAGTATTTCAGGAATAATCTGAACAGAGACTGCTTGAAAATAAGTGGCACAAAATTCAGTTTTGGCCCGAGATTTAGTCAAAGTAAGGTTAATGAAATATAAATGATGTTTGCATCAAATTCGTTACAAATGTCAAGCTACTTCTTTTATCCGCAAATCACACATTTTGCTTTTACAGAGATATGATCCAGAAGAATATCAAAATTCAGGATTAAAAACAATACATGGTTTTATTTGTCACCGGATTCTCAATACAAAATAGGAGAGCTTAATGCTACTATTTAAGCTCTCTAGACATTAGTTTAGTCAAATTAATTATTGATTTGTTAAACATGGGTCTACCGTAAGACAAGTCCATATTTTTTTAGCATTTAAGGTTTTTGTTCCAGAATGAGGAATGTTTTTAAAAAAAAATTTGAAATGCATTTAGTCTCAAACTAGAACATTTCTAAGATTTTATTAAGCTAAACATAAGTTGGTATTAGACAGAAAAATGAAGTATTAAGTTAAAAATTTACCTTCTACAACAAATGTATTGTATATTCTTTGTTAAATGTTTCGAAGGAAAAACCATTGGACATGTCTCAAATAGACAACGTCTGAGAAGTGAAATCGCAAAAGACAATACTGAATCAGTACTTCAGGGTTCCAAATAGGGACAGTTGCAAAGCAAGGAAGAAGTCAAAAATGGTATTTCTAACACAGTGATCGTCTTCTTTTTCTTGTACTTGGACTTTTCATTATATAAATTGCTATACTATTTACCAGTGTAGCCTTTAAAAATTATTTTTTTTATTTGTTGTTATTTATTCATTTAACTACTTATAAATTGATGCTTTCATACATCTATGAATACTGATACAAATTGGGAACTTCAGTCATATGTTAGAATCTAAACAAAAATACTGTCATTAAACTTTGTCTTATAAACGAAACAGAACATACGAATAAATCAAAAGAAAATCAAAATGGTTGAAACTGTACAAACCATTTATAAGAAGTTACTCTTAAAATATATGTAACAAAATATGTAAATATGTAACAAAATAAACATCTTGACAATTCTGTACTTTTTTGACTCAGTAAAGACCATAGCTGTCAGAGCTGTTATCATGTCATGAGTCGTAAGTTTTTTCTGAGCTACGTTTCGAGAGAGACTTCTTCCATCGTCGGGCTCTATAATCAATATGTTGCTGTGGAGGAGCAGACGAGCAAAACGTGCTGATCATTTTTTCAACCACAGATTTTGACTTGGAAACCAAATCGGTAACAGATGGTGACTAGGAATAGACAATAAGCAAACGTAAAGAAATTATGCATAATACTTCTGATAAAAAAACCACATCAATAGTATTTTTTACCTTGTAGCTGCCGTATGGGTACCAGTTTGGAAAACGAGACAAAACTGAAAACTATCAAAGAAGCGACATATGAAGTAATTATGTGAATTTATTTGCTCATTGTGAAAGAAGTATTTCTCGAAACATAGCCAAGCTTGGATCATTAGGGACATGCTACGATTATAATTATATTATTTCACCATGAGCTGTAATCAACAATTAGTGATTTATTAAACTGGTTATTTGTAGCTGGATAATTAGGTTTTTTTTCATCGTAACATTAAATAATTGCAATTTAAGCATTTAAAGATATAATTCAAACCGATTCATTCATCATCAGTTTTTAATTCAAAACAAGTGAAATGTATTACTTTTATACACAAAAATCAGAAGTGTTCTGTACCAATATTTGTGCACAAAAGTTGATTATTTCTCCCCCGTACATGATGTTTTTAATAATCATCATCATCGTCATCATCATCTTGTGGCCTCAGCCGAGATAGAATTCACTTTACCTTTCCACTTCACCCTATTGGTCATAGCTGTTAGAAGGTCTCCCCAGACGATGGCGGTGTCCCTGCATATGATATCTGGAAAGGTGAGCTTCCGAGACCGCTTGAGTGATGATGAGTGCCTCCATAAGACAAACGACAACAACATTTCATCTGGACGCGTCTCGTTTGGACTAAGGTCGATGTCCTAGGTAGGTCACAGTATAACATGTCAAGAGTTGTTTTTCCCATGAAAGATTTAATACTCTTCTGAGGAGATGGGCATGGCATCCATATAGGCAGCGGTGTTGTTTAGTGAAAAGTGTCCATGTTTCAAATCCATAGAGTAAAATGGGTTCGATTATTACCCGAAAAATTCTGGCTTTAATCTTACGGTTGAGCTGGGATTTCCAGATCTTATCCATTTTGTTACATGCAGCCCATGCCATTCCCTTTCTTACATCAAACTCTGTTTTTAATTATACTTGATTTCAGACAAACCTAAACCTTCTCTGCTAGTTATTCAAAAGGTTAAAGACTTTTCTAATAGAATGTCATGATATGTTTTTAGTAAGAAAAACGTAAGTTTGCAGAACAGCTTGTTTCATAGAACGTACCTCTCGTTTTACGAAAATGTATATTTTCCATTGCTTATTTTTTGTTTCTTTTTCAAAATTATTTTATCGTTTTGTATATTGGTTATATTTCTTTCCTATATTTACATTTAGTCTTACTTACTATCAGATAAAGTCATTCTGCATATTCCTATCGTACGCTGATTATTTTATACGCTAAATGGAGAAACTAAAAAATCGTGTCTGAGAGAGTGGATATAAGACAAGGTAAAAAACACAGTCGGGGTCTGGGGGCAAAGTTTCTGCTGTCAAAACACAAAAGAAAACCAATGGGTTAACAATATTAATTTTCATGAGAAAACAGTTAATACCTATAAATAGTTTTCTCTTCAAATACGTCTGAATTTCAAAATGGATTTTACTAAATTGCTGCTATAATTCAAAAGAGAAAAACAGTAATAGCTAACTTAATACCATGAAAGATAAATGAGATCCTTTTTAATTCAATCTATATCTTCGTTTTAGAACAGGATTGTGTTTATGACCTGAGATTTATAGGTTAAGCCTAATGTTATTTATTAATAATACTTCATAAAGACCATAGTCATGTAAAAATTGAAAGTTTAAATAATGATTCGAACCTTCACTAAGAGCTCATAAAACTTTAGAGCTTTTTTTAAGGAATAATTTACTTTCAGTGTCTAGACTTCTTGGCAAGTTTGAAATTAAGCACAAATTTATATGATAGGAATTTTTATACATCCAGGGTATATTCCACTAATAGTTTTTACGATGATTTAATAAAAATCTTCAGATTAATGTAGTAGTAATACCGAGTGTTAAACAAAGTCCTTGTATTTTATTTGTCACATGACCTTATGATTTTTCAGAATCGAGTTAAAGAGAGAATTTCCGAATTCTCTCGAACTGAGTCAAATTAGTCTTCTATCTGAATAGTTTTGGCTATTTTATTGACAATATTTGTTATGCTCTAAAATTGTTATGGGATGCGAAGGAACATAAAGTTTTCATTTCATTTTACTGTTAACTTTTTAGAATATTGGTGTGTTTACATCAGCTAGCCTAATTGAAATGTTTATAGGTTTTGTGTATTAGTATTTTAATCCGCTGTTTAGATTCTGCTTGACGTACTTTAAGCCCAGTTAAGATGAAACTAACAATTGATTTTCATCTACGCTCTACTGCTCATTTTAATTGGCTGTTCACCTTTGTTTTCAAAGAGCCAAGGACGCCATATGGTATTTAAATTGCTGTGAATTTTTTTCATAAAGGAACGAACTGGTGACCATGGAATTACTAGCACTGCTTATCACTGACAAAAATCTGTAAGTAATACATTTTCCTTTTCTTTCTTAACAGTAAGCAGAATTGTCAGTGATATTGAGATGTCTGCCCTTATTTGAAGTATTCTAAATCGTATCCATTTGTTACAATAATTCTAGAACCTGTGGTATCAGTAATGAAATCCTTTTGTAGTTTCATCTGTAATAAACCAAAACGACAGTCATGTTTATATTTTAGTGTTAACAAAAAACATGGACTCTTATTGAAATTTAAGAGAATCTCCTTTGTCTTAATTTTCTACAAGAGTCCAAAAACCGATTGAAATACAAAGAAACTGGCTTTTCCACAATGCATGCTATGAAACTAAAAGCTGCTATCAGAAGATAGAAGTTTTCAATTTCAATAGCTTGCCTACAAACATACAACAAATAAATACAAAATTTCAAATGCAGCATCGAATATTTTACACATATTTGTTTCCCTCTATGATATTCTTGTCTACTTTCCGAAACAAAAGATGTATTGCACAGAAACAAAAAAGTAAAATGAGGGTTAAAAATATAGGAAAATGAACGGATCAGCAGGTGCAGACAAATACTCTGCAGTTTGAATAAACTATTGTTTAAGATCCCAGTGAAATCTGAAATGATAATAAGCATAGCGTTTATGCTAAATAAAAACTAAATTCCGTAACTTAGAAGTCAAATATATCAAAGTTTTGCTAAATTTGCTACTTTACAGGAGTATAATCATAATTGCAGAAATTGACAGCTTGACAAAAAGGCTCATGTTCGTCGTCGTGAAATATACGAGAAAAGGCAACTGTAATAAGACACTGATGGAAAATGTGATAGTGCAAGAAGTAAAAATGGGAAAGTCATTAGAGACATTTCTACGGGAATGCACTAAGAGAAAGTTTTAGTTTGTCAAACTGACTTGTGCGTTAGTCAGTGCTCTAGAGTCCCATAAGGGCTATTGGGTTAAAAACGTATGTATGTATGTATGTATGTATGTATGTATGTATGTATGTATATATGTATGTATGCATGTATGTAGGAATGTATGTATGAATGTATGTATGAATGTATGTATGAATGTATGTATGTATGCTTGTATGTTTGTATGTTTGTATGTTTGTATGTTTGTATGTTTGTATGTTTGTATGATTGTATGTTTGTATGTTTGTATGATTGTATGTTTGTATGTTTGTATGTTTGTATGTTTGTATGTTTGTATGTTTGTATGTTTGTATGTTTGTATGTTTGTATGTTTGTATGTTTGTATGTTTGTATGT
>RDPX01000051.1:2824646-2865286 GCA_003991215.1 Morbakka virulenta | reverse complement strand
GTTGTCGTTTCATGTTTGTTTCCTGTCTTGGTTTTTTTGGTTGTTGGTTTTTGTTTCTTTTCTTGTTTGTTGTATGTGACAGTTGGTTTGTTTTTTTTTTGTTTTTTTTGTATGTTTGTATGTTTGTATGTTTGTATGTTTGTATGTTTGTGTGTTTGTATGTTTGTGTGTTTGTATGTTTGTATGTTTGTATGTTTGTATGTTTGTATGTTTGTATGTTTGTATGTTTGTATGTTTGTATGTTTGTATGTTTGTATGTTTGTATGTTTGTATGTCTGTATGTTTGTATGTATGTTGTATGTTGTAAAACAAATTTGTCTAAAATAGTTAGACTTCAGATGCTAAGTGAAAGCTTTCTTTAAATCCTTGAGTGTACTCTTGGGATGACACGTTTATTTCACAATATATTGCGCATGTGCATCTGTTGAACTTGCAGTTAATACTAAGTAACAGTCTAAAGTTTTGTTTTCCTCTATTGTGGTAGCAGTTTTGTAGATAAATGTATCGGGGTGCAATTTTTTTCCAAGTAGAATCTATGCTTGGAAAATTGGATATTTTATGTTCAACTTGTAAGCTGACTTTTTGAGGAAAAACAGACAACTACATATCTTTAACAGTTCGTTGTAATGGTATTACCAGAGAATTTAAGCACTTGACTACAATTTTAGAGAAGCTACTTTATTTAATGATGAAACAGGCATATTCAAAGAAAATAAGATCCTTTCAAAAATCCTTACTATTAATAAGAAAAAAATATTGTCATTCTATAACCGCCTTTTCATCGTATGCTTGTGATACAAAAAATTGCTTGAATTATTTTTGATTTGTTAAATATGTCATTTTACACTTATATATCTTGTAAAAACACTCAATGTAAGGACATTTCCATTCAGTTTCATATAAGAATTAAGGAAAATGTTAAAATGGCTGAGAATAATAACCAGTTTCCAAGAACACAACAACTGATTAAAAAATTCTACCAGAAGAAGAAATTCAAAGTATTGATTTTCAATTTAACAACATGATGTTTCAAAAAACACAATTCAGCTCCCTATGCATTTCAATAAAACTGAATATTTGTCATAGTTATAACTGTGTCAATTTATCTCCGTTGCCATGTAATTTTCTCGTAGATATGGAAACCTATAGGTAAAGATAAAGGTGCTTTGCTGATATGCTATTAAAGTCTAGAAAAACAGCTTTACAGTAAATTAAGAGAAAAATATTCTTTTTACTTTCTCTTTACAATTATTTAATTGCGTTCGAAAAAACTTTGACCTGAGATGCGAGGTCTGTCAAATACAGGTCCCTACCAGCGAATCCTCTTATATGATAAACCTGCGTTCATCCTACCAATATCCTTAAGGGACTTAATTTCTGTATTTTAATATTTATCCAAAAAAAAACGACAATATAGAAATTCAGGGTTAAGTTAAAGCTTTATATTACATTTAATAAAAAAAAGCCATGTTATCGAAAGTGTGACAAAGGTACATTTTCTTTAGTTGGAGTTCCAAAGCTGATATTATCATCTGTTTCATATTTAAGTACATTTAGAATTTTCAGAGAAAGAGCAAGAATAATCTCTCATGTCCTTTTTTATGACTTGCAGTTTCATTTATCTTAATATGCATTGACCTTCTCACTCTCCCTCTCTCCCTCTCTTCCCCTCTTCCCCTCTTCCCCTCTCTCTGAGGTGCTGGATCACGAGACTCAGGCTCTCATGCTGTCTTAGGAGTCTTTACTAACTGTTTTCTTAAGTAGCTTAATTTTTATAGTTCTTATAGCTCTTTCTTTAATCCATTTCACTAAGATTTTCGTTTAACAAATCCGTCTACTTTCCTTGTTAAATTTTCTCCCCATCATTCTAGTATAGTTTTATATCAGTATTAGGTTAATACTGCGACAAAATAATGCAGTTCAAGATAGAGATAAAAGTACATTAAATTAGAAGCATATTAAATGTACTGGGAAATCTTTAAGAAATCTTTAAGTGGAGATGATACTGAGCATTTAATTGAAATATGTACACAGTTATGCCCTTTGGTAAGCTCAGGACACAACTGTTCTTATTTTTGGCATTCAGTGGGTAAGTAGAATATTGAAAAAGAGAAAGGAAGGATCTCTGTAGAATGTTGACCCTAAAAATGGTGAGGAGATTCAGCCTTGTTAAAAGTCAGCTTTGATATTGGCTATAAATATAGTTTCAGACAATTAACACAAGACCATTGATATCAATACCTTTTTTGCCTATGACAGTATCAACTGACAGAGTCAGAGTTTGATAAATTGTCTTTCAATTTGGTATCCAACTACTGAATACTAGCCGATATTACAAGCAACGTGTCAAAGAAAACACTTCCTATTGTGATCCAAGTTACATTTCATTGAAAATGCTTTCTCTACTACTATTATTACTATTTATACTACTATTTTATCTCTTTGTCCTTTTTATGCTATCAGCTTCATGACTTCTAATATTTTAATCACTTTATCTGCTGCTGCTACTCATACTGCTACTACTCCTTTTAAAGATGTTTCTGTCCTCACCATTACTGTTATTGTTACTGCAGCGACTATTAATATCAATATTGCTTCAAATGTTGCTACTAGCATTCCACTATTATTACTCTTACTACTAAGGCTGCTGCTGTTGCTGATACTACTACCATTTGCTAATATTATTACTACTTGTACTACCACTGGTAATTACACTGATGCTGCAATTACTATTCTAGAAGTTGGACTTCTTTGTTGCATTGTATTTTATTGTCACATAGTATTTGTCATAATATCTTTCTTTGATCAGTTAGACTTTAAAATGCTGTAATGAAATTTTTGTTGTCTGGTCTGAATTAGAAATTTCAGGCAAATGTTTATTGTTCCCTATTTCTACATGGTACCCACTATGGAACACCTGAAAGAAATACAGTTTTTAAATTCTGTAAGATACATAGCCATCTTTTTTACATATCCTACTGAGGTATCATATAATGAAATACACAGGTAGAGTAATTTTTATTCGAGTCAGAAAACCCCGTGTTGCACTAAACAGACGTCAAACTGCAACTGAAACAACTGAACAGTATTTGCACTTTTTATTCTAATTGACGTTTTGATTATCTTTATCAAGATCTTTATCAAGTGTTTCAAGGTTCTTGCTTATGAAAATTTCTGCAGGTTATATTGATTTTTCTTTTGTCTAAATAGAAGATATTTCAGAGCACAGAACGTCCATTTTGTGTACGACATTTGTTCCATGGAATGAGATGCATGCAATTTTAAATGGGTTGTTTACATTTTGAATTTTGCCTGGAACTTGGAAGGGAAACTGTTGGAAACAATAATTTTCTAATCTGTTGGGAGTTATTTCCTGCTATTTTTAAAGACTTGTGTTTTCTAGTAATAAATCCTACATTAACACTAATGGTTAATGATCAAAGAGGCCTTTGAAATCAATTAGGGGAGATTATTAATCATTTTTATTGGATCCCTCAGAAGTGGACTTTGATATTTCCAAAGTTTAGAAACATTTCAAATCAACACATTAATTTTTTGCAGGTATAATCTTAACGATTGAATCTTTGAGTATAGGTACATTTTCTTCTAGCACTATTAATAGTATTACTGTGTGATATAGGTTGACTATCATTAAGGTGCCAATATTTAAGCGAGACTGGCAAAGCCCCTTGACCAGATTAGTAATTCCATTGATGGGACTGAAGGTATAACTAAAATTGAAACATTTAATTATTTAAAACAGCTTTTCACTGGACAGGCTCGAAATGCTGTTTCAGATCTGACACTTAGTTTCGAGGTATATAACTAGGGAATTAATAATCTGTGATAAAGGTATGGTAATCCATTGCTCCTTATTTCGTTACATATGAATTTGCTCATTAAAATGAGTGGGGTTAGAAACAACGAGGGTGTGCATGGTTTACCCAAACTATCTGACGGAGTAGAAAGTTGTTTCTGAAATTTTAATTCATGGACACATAATACTTCAGGGCTTAGTAATCTTTTGATTCCAATGCTCAAGGATAAATTACAGAACAAGCTGAATAAAATAATTGCTAGAAATAGAAAGTCTTTTATTGAGGTTTCAGTGATAGAAAGATATAAACATATTGCAGATATAATCGTTTCAGAGTTTCTCTTTTAATCTGTCCATGAGACAGTTCTTTCATCTAACTGGACTCCTGGACAGACATGAAACCCAGACTCTCATTTACGACGGTTCTTCTAATTACTAAAGGTACACAGAACTAATAAATTAAGATTTAAATTGTACTTTATTCTGGAAGACTTTTGCTTTACATAGCTTATCTTTTATGTCCATATACAAAACGAAAGTCGCACAACCGCACCAGCAGTACTGATTCTCTAACTTTCATGACACAACAAGGAGTCCAGGCAGATAAAATAATGGTCTTCTTTTGATATCACTCCAGTATAAACAAGGTGCCCCATTGATAGGATTTTCAGAATTGTTGAAAATATGTTAAAAAGTAATGATTTCTTGTATTTAATAACTTTACTGAACCCTTCAGACAAATAGACTACTAGCACCTTTTAGCAATAGATACTTTTTTGAAATAACATTTGCACTCAAAACAAGGGTGTACTTGTGGGAGCTATTACATCCTTTATGGTTGCAATCACCAAAGACGATACCTTACAAGGGTTTTCTGATCATATCAACAATCTACAGTCAAATATCCTATTTACCAGGGTGAAAAAGGAAAAAAGAAACCTACCCTTTCTTGATGTCCTAGAGAAACAAGCAGGTCGCACTCTTTCTTCCACCATTTACGGGAAACCAATTCATTTAAACAAAAACTTAAATATTGCATCACACCATTCAATCTCTGCCCAAAATGCTGTCATTACTACTCCGTTTGAGAGAGAAAGAAGTATAATTGCAAATCCATATGACCCTAAAAAGGGGAAAAAACACCTTTGGAAGGTTTTCTAATGCAAAAAATACCTCCGATTTCTAATACAAAATGACTGACCTAATCACAAAGAAGAAAGAAAACCTTTGAAATGAATATATTTGCTTTTCATCAAGAATAAAAGTAAGTACTTGTGACAAACTCTTAGAAACACGACATCCAGTGTAACCTTCTTTGCAGCATCCAACGTAAGGAAGATATTGTCAAAATCCAGGTATCCCAGTATAATTTTAAAACTATATTTTTAGGACTGCCCCACCTCTTGTATATATTAAACAAACTGATTTTTGGGTCAAAGGGAAAAGGAGCATAAGAGAACTGTTTAAAAAGATGACATAAGGAGTGAAAACAAGACTGATAAACATTCAGTTTATAAGCGCGAGCCTAGAATTTTATTTATTTTATTTGATTACTGAGCATAGAAGTGTCTATAAAAACCCTGAATTTCACTTAATACATGGGTGGGTCCCCATTAGGTCTACATTCAACTCAGTTTCAGAATTGACCAAGATATTATTCTATTGCACAATGCACCACGCGTACAGGGCACGCATTAAAGACTAATCCATTATGATGTAAATTGTCTATGATGAAAAGAGAAATCTTCCAAGAACAAGAACAAAGAAAATACAAAGATGTAAAAGCGCGGCAATACTTAACTTAAAAATAACCAAATATGACTGCACATAGAACTATACCTTTGCCTAAAAAAATAACAAGGTTATAGACCGAAAAACCAATAAAAAAAACACACAAAAAGTAAAAGAAGCAATTGATTCGCTTTAAAACAGTAATTACATCAACAGTATACCTTATGTTCTGATAACATATGACTTCCAGCATTAGCAAAAGATACACAACAAACACAAGATAGGTATGTCATTACTCCTCAAAACAACTCGGTCCCTGTCATGAAGAAATTTTGCACTGAGAAAAGCTAAAACTGCTGTACTAACACACGTCCAATAGCTTGAACACAGTAGAAACAATTTATGATAATGAAGCTCTTATCTCTAATTGTTAGAAATATTTGTAGCAAGGTATGAACCTTAGGTAATTCAGATAAATATAATATTGCTTTACAAGGAGCTAGTAAAAAATGAATGCCTCCAATTAAGAAACAAATTGATTATGTAGCCTAACAACCTAAGAAGATAAGCTTGCATGTCTTTTTGTAGCAATGGTTGTAATGATCTTATTGAGGAATTGCTACTACCATTAAATGCAATCCAGATATAGTAGGAAAAAAGAATAGATTTTATATTTGTTTAAACAGCAATCTTAATTACCTCTGCAAGAAATGCATAGGAAAGCATAATACTTTCTGTAACGATATTAGACTACGGTCATAATAGTCGGTGAATAACATGTACTTTGACACCATTATGTATTGGGCATGCGCATTAGTGATATACGACATTAAAACATGTAAACATGCTCCACGTTGTCTGGTATTTTTTTCGCCTACACAGATATATTTACACTTATATTTGCATTCAAGGAGGAAAAAGAAATGATTCTGGAATTCCGACAGAGTTTCGTACAACTCAAAGAGTAAATGCTAACAATGGTAATTTGATAGCGACAGCTTATGGAGACATTTTCTCTTGATAACTACAAGTGTGTTGGTGTTTTTTTGCTTTTTGAAAATGGAAGTCAAAGGCCATATTTGAATGTCGATGTTTAAACTTTTAGATCTGAAAAAGGTATTATAGATAGTTTTGGTCAAAATGATTTTAAGATAAAAACAATCGGTATTGTGCATTTTAGATCTTGTATAAAACTAGCCAATTCATTTATTATTGTTTAAGCTTTGTGTGTGCCATCTCTTCCTTGCTCTTTGTGTAGGAAAAACATCTCTTGGGAAAACTTAGTCTGAGCATTTGACCTCTGGTTTCCTTCCTGATATCTACAACCGGTCATCAAACTTTCCAATTAGTGTTTTCGCTCTCTCTCTCTCTCTCTCTCTCTCTCTCTCTCTCTCTCTCTCTCTCTCTCTCCCCCTCTCTCTTGTGCTTCACATCACGTATTGTGATTCTGCACTTTTCACAGTCATGATAATATCATAAATGTGAAAATGAAGACTGAAAAAGGCAGGACAGATTTCCCGCCATGTGGATTTGTCACTTCCACAACCGAAAAAAAATTACTGTTCTGACAAGAATAAATTTTACCGTGAATTTTTGACAGGAAAGATAGTGAAGGGATAAAGTGGACTTGTGGCTAATGATTTTGTGTTAGGAAAAGTGTATAGGAGCAACATCGATGCAGATAATAGTGAAAGTTTTTCTTCTTAAATTTATTTTGGAACTCGTCAAGTACAGCGTGCATCAAATAATTTTTAATAATATCTTGATTAAGTTTAATAATATTTTTATTTGAAAATAATATACGTTTTAAGGCAATATATATTTAAAAAAGATGCCTTTTGTACCTGGGATGTTTAACAAACTGATTTTTCAGAATGAGAAAATAATTGGCTACATTCAAAAAAGAGCTCACATCTAAGGAACCTTTGAGGAAATACAAAAATAATAACAACATTTGTATTGGTTATAAAAAATTAGTTTTTTAGAAAAGATCACTGGTGATAAGGTTTCCATTGCTAGTTAGAATGTACATTGTCTTTTTCATAGGCTAGTGAGTTAAAAGGATAAAAAGAGAACTAAGGTAAGAGCAGTGTTTGGTACGTCACTTAGTAGCAAGGGTCCTTTTTTCAAATGGCTGGCTTTATCCTAAGTCTAACTTGTTAAGATTTTGATAATTTAGCACCTTTTAAATCAAACAAAATTGCTATAGAAACTAACATTAAAAAATCTTTTAAAATGCTTGGACTTCAACAGAACATTAGAATTTTCTGACAATCTTTCTAGGGTATCATTGCTGATAATAATCAGAGTAATGCTTATGTCGATAGGTTTCTGTGGATTGTGTCTGGACTAAATAGTAGTCTCTTTTTTACTAATGGCAATATAAAGCATTGTGTGGGTAAATATTTAGATTAAGATTTTGTTGAAACATTTTTGGAAGATCTTTATATGGATATTGATTGAGGGTAGAAAACTATTGACGAAGGGATGAATTTCTATGATGTTTCTTTTTATGATATCCAAAGGTGTCTTTTGTCTGAAAAAGGAGATTTTTAGCAGTAGGAAGCTGTAAATTTATTTTGATAAAAAAGAGGGTGCAGTTAATGATTAAAAAGAAAGTGCTGATTACCTTCCATATTTTGCTTCACAATGGTCACCTCCTAAGGTTTTATACCAAAGGGTTTTGGGTTACCTATTAAATAAAGATCATGATAAAATTGTCTTTACTTTTTCAGAGTTTAAGCCAGGTGAAAATATATGCTTTTTAACAAGATAAATATTTTGAGTGTTTCTGTTTTCATGTGTGTTCCATTGCGTTTAACATCACCTATACGTAAACAAACTTACACCATCGTTCAATGTTTATGAACAGATATAAAATGCTTAAATGATGTTGTTTCTGCTAAAATAAGAATTAATTTGAATTATTTTCTGGTGATTTTTGAAAAGGTGGAAAGTTTTCCAGATTTATGCATGTAGATATTACAGAAAGTAATGAGCTTGTAGAGTAGTATTATTTACGTAAGAATTTCACACTAGTATCCTGTGGTGTGGTTTCTATTCGTGCTTTGAGTAGCCCTAGGCTCAAGGGCTTTTCTTAACCTATAAAACTAAAGTTGTCACAAATAAATTGCTTAGAAATGTTAAGATAGCTGTTAACAACTCCGTTAACATTATTGAGTCTTCCTATTGCAATGATTCGGCTGCAGTTTTATGTTGAATCGAAGGAGAATGGAAAGATTAGAATCCTTGGTTTGAAAACCGTGTTTTAATCATCAAAAAAGTAGTGTCTGTAGAGAGAGCTGCCAAGGTGTGGGTTCCTAAAGGAATTTGTGTACGGTCTTCAGGTTGACAAATGTTGTTAAAGAACTTAAGCTACTGATGGTTGCTTCTGGCGAAGGCCATAACACTGACCTTTGTTTTTGCAAAATTATTGATTACATCTGATCACTGAGGAACTTAGACAAAATAACTGGATATGTTGCTGATAATTTATAATAGAAAGGTATTATATTTACAATAGAAAAGGAGAACAGGACTCTAATCATTATATATATATATATATATATATATATATATATATATATATATATATATATATATATATATATATATATACTCAATCTGCAGACAGTACCGTTTCGCCCTTTGTGAGCTCATCAGTGCAGCACAGAGTTTCTGAGACATACATTTCCGGCCATATTGCCGAAGCAAACAGCTTAAAGAGTTACTGTGGGGTCCTGTCAGAGTGCTCAAACTACGCATTGGCAGTGAGCATTGCATTACGCTAACAACAGGTCCCCAAATCTCAGACAGAGTGCTCAACCAAACTTTCGTAAGGGAGCGTAATACTATTATATATATATATAATACATTATTAAATCTAATGACTCGTTAGATTTATAAATTAAAGATGAACAGAAGAGAATACAAGAATAATCAAAGTTTCATCAATTCTACGATTTTATTGGGTGATTGATTATTTGAGAGAAAAGCACGAATCATAAAAGACATAAAACCATCAAGCTTATTAAACTGTGAAGAAGAAGAAGAAGAAGAAGAAGAAGAAGCACAAGAAGAATAAGAAAAAAGACAAAAATCAGGTTGTCCTTAAACTTAAACCTATTCAAGTCATATGATGAAAGAAAGTACTTAACGGCCAAATAGTTCCTAGCTGTCTAAGGAAAGAAACTACTGTCACACAAAACCTCCTTACAGCAAGGAGTAACCACTACCCTCTAACGAAGAAATTGAAGAAAGGGAGTTACACGAGCTGCAGTAAAATAAGCTGGTGAGAGCTAGAAAAGTTAATCAGAAAACTTAGCATGATAATACCTTTAGAAAAAACTAAAGCATGAGACAGATTTGTAAATGAGGCAAAGTTAGAAGAGTAGCAGCATGTTTTGGACCTATCAGGCTACACACACACGTTTTTAAACTTGATCAAGAAGCTCAAGACAAAATGAGGGAATACCTGTTCATGTATGACATCAGTATTACATGCAAAGACGGGGTGAGAACGTTTGAGCACATTTGTTGTTTTTAAATGTTTCCAAAGCATTACAATTTTCTCTGTTGTTGGTGGATCGATCTTCTTTCACTTCAACTTCAACACCATTTAAGTGTGGGTACTAACCAGGCCTGGCTAACTTAGGTGAAATTTCAAGCTTAGGTTCTTTTGCACCAAAATGTTCTTTAAAGTGATCTTTTAGTTAGTCATTCTTCATGGATAGTTTTTATCCTTTCTTGTGGTGTACGTCTTTGCAATTGTGATTTCTTTTTGGACTTCTCTAGCCGTACTTATTTATGTTGTCTGCCAAATATTTGATGTTCTTCAGTTCCATTTTCTTTTCTTTGATCACATACTGTTTATTTCTGACTTTAATAGGATGCACAGTTTCTAGTTCTTTAACCAGTTGCTATGATTTTTCATCTTTCTGTGATTCCTTTTTATTGATATTTTTGTTTTAAGGACAAATCTATTCTATATCTTGTTTTCTGTATCTGATAATATTTTATTCAACGCGTCTTGATCATTACCTTCTATTTTATTTAGTTTATTTCTTTGTAACAATTTCTGATCAAGTCTTAGTTTTGGTACTGTTGCTTTCTCTCTACTCAGTTTTAATTTCAAATCACACCTTCTTTTGGAAAATGCCAGGTCTATGGCCAATAGTTTATGGTAAGTGTCAAAGCGTGCTGATGGGCAGATGAAAACTCTGCAAGACTTTATTTAGTCTATTATCCAGATGGCTAGTCTATTTGTCTTGCAAGTTTGTATCTCTTTGTCTCAATTTAAGATCAAAACTTGGTTTGGGTCCTGTTGCTCTTTCTCTTTTCAGTTTAAATTTGAAATTACGCTTTTGTATGGGAAATGCTAGATCTGTGGCTAATAGTCTATTGCCGATGTCAAACCGTGCTAAGGGACTGGCAAAGACCCTGAAATACTTTTCAATTTTGTAATCCATTTACACGTACAGATATAGTTAATTCTCTTCCATTCGCTAGTTGCTACATGATGTTGACAGTGTTTCACATCTTGGTTCTGAATAGGGCACAGGTAATTTTCATCTTGTTTTGAAAGCACCTTTTCAGGGGATGTTCACCATTGCCATTTGTATCAAACCTGTTGCAATTGTTATGACCCGGTATCAGGTCCCATTAACGGCCATCTTCCCTTTTCTAACAGATAGAGGCATTAAAATGGCCTAGCATTATACATTTAAATCTTGGATTTGTATCACATTCAACCTTAGCTTTGGTTAATGCATAGAAAAAGGAATTCTTCGTTGATTACGATCTATGCTGTTAAGTGTTCCTTGTATGCCTCCAGCTTCACATTAGGAGTCAGTTTATTCCTACTTCATATTCCTTTTTTCGCTTCAGGTTAGTCCATATCCACTGCCAACCTTTAAGTAGTTCATCATCAAACAAAATATCCGGTTGAACTTTTCCTCTTGTCCTATACTGCTAGGATATCGATTTTTAGATCAACAGCTACTTTCACTACTAGTGCCAGTTTTATGTCTTCCTGCAGCTTTCGTACATTTATTGTTGCAATTAGTATGTTGTTCATTTCCCATACATTTAACATTTAATATTTTGCTCCATTGTTCTACATTGAAAACTGATTTCTTGTACCAGTCGCTGCGGTAGGCAGGGACAAACTTTCACACCCAGTATCAATCTTTCCGACTTTAGCCTGACCGGTAACTGAGAGGCGCGTCAGATTTTGACTCGCGCAATAGACGATGCCGTACCTCCTCTTCCTTGTCTGCTTCATGTCAGAGTTTCATCTACTTGTCGGAATGGAAAAGCTTGTAGGAAAACCAACAACCTGTGTAAGATCATGAACAAAAGCAAAATGTTAAGTAATGTCTGTCAGTCTTAATAGAATGAGGTAACCAGGTCGTATGATGAACATCAAAGAAAAAAAAAGATGTTACCAGTGTAATGCGTGACCAGAGCCTTATTGGAGTCTGATATTGTCTTCATTTCTTGGAAAGTTGGCATTTTCCGGAATTTTTTGGTGACGCTTTGCTTACGTCACTAAGTACAAAGTACAGTGTTGAGTTTGTAGAAGCGAATGTTGGTTTTCCCTATTCAAAAATGGTTTCAACAAACAGTCTTGCGGCCACTAGCAACAAACCTAAATATTCATGTTGAAACATTTTTTGTCCACTGCTCCTTCTTGTCTCCCTCTTTGAGAAAATAATGCCACAAAAGTTCGTAATCAACATCGTTTTCCTCAACAATGTCCTCTTTGCATCTGGCAAAATCTAACAATTACATCTTTGAATATCTTTGTATGTGCTATCAACAATATAGGTCGATTTATAACCAAGCTAACCTAGAACAAAGCACTTAAATACCATTAAAAGAAAGTACGCATTGTCTTGATTTCACACGATGTATCGTCAAGCGCCAATAGGTTTATAGGAAAAAACAACTCCAAAGCTCCAAAAGCAACCATGGTAAATATTTAGACACATGCCTTGTATGCAAAAATGTAATTTTAGCAAAAAAACTTTATAATTTGCAGTTGTTGAATCCAAGAAATGGAATCTCCTTAAAGAAAGACGAATTATGAGCATACTCAGTATAATAAGACCTTGCATCAGACAGAAAGGACTGAACTTTAGGAAATGCAAAGAAACACGAAAATCTAAGAAATTCTAGCGAGGAATAACTTTCAATGAAACTAAATAAAAAAGGACTGATTGTAGTTTTAGAATGTTTATACTACTGCAGCTGCAAGAAATATTGCATCATCATTATAGAAGCAAGAATGCAATGCAATCTGAACTGTTTAATACATTATTTATTGAAGATACATTTGTACTGGTGAAATAGACTTGTAACAGAACTCCTTAGAAGCAGTGTGACAAAATCAATATTAGGAAACAAGGTAATAGAGCGTAACTGCACTGCCATTTGGATATTGTAATTTTGTCTATGATTATTTCCTTGCCTATTAAAATTGCCCTTCCTAGAAACACCACTTGAAATGTGTATAGCATTAATGCTTGATTTCCGAGTAATTTTTGTTTGAAAAAGTTGGGAAGTGCTGCCTTGGTCACTTTGCATCAAAGCATAGAAAATCAGTTCATGATTTTAAATAAAGATCAATTTCAATAGAATATGAAGGATTGATGTAGATCTGCTCATCTTTTTATACCCCAGGATCGGAAAAACTTTATCAGCAGTAGTATCTTAAGGTTTTGGACAAAGAAAGGTAAGAGATGACAGACTTATGGACTCGTGTATCATACTCTTTCTATCATAGATACATGGTTCTAAAATTATCCCATCTGGTTATTTATACCAAAAGGTCCACAGGCAGGTTTCAGGAACCAAATAGATTACCTTATTTTGAAGTCAAAGCATTTTCTTTAGCTAATATTAAAAGCAACCATAATCCTGTTGCTATGACAATCTAAAACTTTTAAAAAAGACAAAATCCAAAACTCATGATTTACCGCCTCAAAAATACAGAAATTAATATGAAATTTCGAAGATAAGTCCTGAGTGCCATGGAATCACTTTTAAACAAGCAGCAAGACACGACAACTTAAAGGAGCATAATGAAATACACTATCCAAAGAGCAGCATAACATCAAATGTAATGAAAAAAGAACCAAAATAGCGAGATAAATTTTGGGTGACACAAAAGATTTAGGACCTTATAATAAAAAAGGGTGCGGCAAAAATGATCCAGCAAATTAGAACTTTTTGCATTCAATAGAAAATCAGAATTGTTCAATACCAAATGCGCAGAAATTAAAAATAAGAAAAACTCAAACCCTACAAAAACGTCAAAAAGTACAACATATGTCAGAAAAAGGCAGTAATTTCTTCAAAGTGAATTCAATCTGTGGATGGAAGATTACTAACTGAACTAACTGATAATGAAAAATGTTGAGTAAAGTATGTGGCAAGTTGTTTTAAGATGAAATAGGTAAGGAAGCTTCCGTTGAATACATCTCATGAC
The DNA here is from genome assembly GCA_003991215.1 of Morbakka virulenta. Taxonomy (NCBI): domain Eukaryota; kingdom Metazoa; phylum Cnidaria; class Cubozoa; order Carybdeida; family Carukiidae; genus Morbakka; species Morbakka virulenta. The sequence continues at coordinate 2,851,247 of RDPX01000051.1, read as the reverse complement.
TTCTGATCACGAAAGACGAAGTAGTTAAAGCAATGAAAAAGATAAAATATCTTATATATGAAATATCAAAATTACTAAGGAGAAAGATGAAAAATGAAATTGGACGTTTACTTGTACTATCTATGAGAGGGGAAACATACTTACTTACTTATCCTCTTCGAGACATGGGTGGCTCATAAGGCTTGACAGCATCGTCCGCCTCCTCTCTCTGTCTTTGGCTATGTTCCTAACTTGGTTCCATGTTTGCCATCCCAGATCATTTCTTTCTGCTTCCGCACTCCTCCGCTATGTTGTTCGCAGGCGTCTTCTCTTTCTTTTTCCCTCTGGTGTCCATGTTAGAGCTACTCTACAGCTATCTTTTTGTGATTTTCGCAGAGTATGTCCAATCCATCTCCATCTCCTACACCTTATGAGCTCTCCTACTGAATCTGTCTTCGTACTAAGGTAGAGCTCGGTGTTTGTAATTTTTGTGGGCCAGAAGATACGGAGAATCCTTTTCAGACATTTTCTTTGAAATATTTCCAATCTGGTGACATCATTTCCATTTAATTTCCACATCTCTCCTCCATAGAGTAGCACGGACATCACATTGCTGTCATACACTCGAATCTTGATCTTACTACTGTATTGTTTTGACTTCTAGAGTGGGTTAAGCATGGCAAACGCATTTCTTGCTAGACTCAGCCTATGTGTAATATCTTCAGTTGATCCTCCTGTTTTGTTTATTATGACACCGAGGTATGTGAAAGTGTCAACGTCTTTAACACTTCTGTCCTTGATCTCAATTGGGCGGTTTTCCTTGTGATTACGTCTCAACACCTTGGTCTTGTCTGTGTTGATTTTGAGACCGACGCTTTCAGCATATTTACATAGCTTTTCAGTTTTTTCCTGCATATGTTGGCGCTTACTGGATAGGAGGGTGATATCGTCTGCATAGTCTAAGTCTTCAAGCTGGGTGGTAAACGTCCATCTTATTCCTGTTTTCTTTGCCGTTGTTGCTTTTCTCATGAACGAATCCATAGAAATAATAAAGAGGAAGCCTGACATCACACAGCCTTGTCAAACTCCAGATGTCAACTCTGATGTCTGCCCGTTGTTAATGACACAACTACTACTTTCTCTGTACATTTCCTTTATAATCTCTATAAAGAGATCTGGAACTCCATAGAACTTCAGAATCTTCCAGAGTTTCTCTCTGTCGATGCTATCGAAAGCTTTACGAAAGTCAATAAAGTTAATGTACAGTGATGCTTGCCACTCAATGCACTGTTCAACAATATTTTGAAGTATGAAAATCTGCTCAGCTGTCTCATGTCCTTTTCTTTATCCTGCCTGCTCATTTCTCAGTTTTTCTTCTGCTCCTTTCCTGATTCTTTCTAAAACAACTCTGCAGAAGACTTTCCCAAGTATGGAGAGCAGGGATATTCCTCTACTATTGTCTCATTTAGTAAGGTCACCTTTCTTTGGTACTTTAGCTATCATTGATTTCTTCCAGNAAGTCAATAAAGTTAATGTACAGTGATGCTTGCCACTCAATGCACTGTTCAACAATATTTTGAAGTATGAAAATCTGCTCAGCTGTCTCATGTCCTTTTCTTTATCCTGCCTGCTCATTTCTCAGTTTTTCTTCTGCTCCTTTCCTGATTCTTTCTAAAACAACTCTGCAGAAGACTTTCCCAAGTATGGAGAGCAGGGATATTCCTCTACTATTGTCTCATTTAGTAAGGTCACCTTTCTTTGGTACTTTAGCTATCATTGATTTCTTCCAGTCACTTGGCATATTGATGTTCTCTCTCACTTTCTGGAACATGTGTAGTAATCTCTTGTATGTGATCTTGCTTCCAGTTTTTAACATTTCTCCGCTGATGTTATCTACCCCTGCTGCATTATTGCTCTTTAACTTTTTTACTGCTATCTTCATTTCCTCTTCTGTGAAGGGCCCTGTATTGATTTCGTCGATGAATTTAACATTACCGATCTAAAACTCATCGTCCTCCACATTTTTATCACATTCATTCTCAACATTTAATACTTCTTCGAAGTGTTCTTTCCATCTATGAAGTATCTGGCCCTCTTCAATGAGTAGCTTACCAGTTTTGTCTCTCACACCTGCTGCTGATTGCTTTCTCTTTTTGCACAATATCTTCATAATCTTGTAAAGAGTTCCCATGTCATTGTTTTTTGGTGCATGCTCCGCTTCTTCAGGGAGCCCATTTATCATCTGACGTTTATCTTCTCTGACCTTTTTCTTTACACTCTTGTCCATCTCACTATACTTTTGTTTTTTGATAGTACAAATTCTCTCTGATCTTGCAGTTTATCTCATTTTTCACTTTCTTCCTTTCGTCTAAAGCTTTCCAAGTTTCACTGCTTATCTACTCTTTATGCTCCTTCCTTTTCCTACCCAGGATCTTTTCAGCTGTCTCCGTGTAGATTGTGGTAAAATCTTCCCATTCTTTTTGTATGTTTGCCTCTTCCATGGTTTCCATGCTCTCTTCCAGTGCTTCAAACCTGTTTTTCAACTCTACTGTGAATTGTTTTTGGATTTCTTTTTGTTTNTGTTTTTTGATAGTACAAATTCTCTCTGATCTTGCAGTTTATCTCATTTTTCACTTTCTTCCTTTCGTCTAAAGCTTTCCAAGCTTCACTGCTTATCTACTCTTTATGCTCCTTCCTTTTCCTACCCAGGATCTTTTCAGCTGTCTCCGTGTAGATTGTGGTAAAATCTTCCCATTCTTTTTGTATGTTTGCCTCTTCCATGGTTTCCATGCTCTCTTCCAGTGCTTCAAACCTGTTTTTCAACTCTACTGTGAATTGTTTTTGGATTTCTTTTTGTTTCAGACGTGCAGTGTTGAATGTTGCCCTTCTGCTAGAGTTCTTGAGTTTGTGTCTTGAACGCCTAAGCTTCACTTTGCTGACCACAAGGTTACGGTCAGTTCCAGCATCTGCACTCCTTATTGCTCGTACATCAGCAAGAGACCTCCTGTATCTGCCATTGATTATGAAGTGATCAATTTGGTTTTTGTCTCTGTTGTTTAGGTCCATATGTATTTGTGAATGTTTTTGTGTTTGAAGCATGTGCCTCCAATCACAAGATCATTTTCTTCACACAACTCAATAAGGCTTTCACCATTCTCATTCATGACGCCTAAGCCTTTTTTCCCTACAACTTTTCCATGGTTTTTGTTGTTACAACCCACTTTGGCATTTGAGTCTCCCATAATGGTCAACATGTCATGATTCGGTGTTGACTCAATCTCTTTCTGTAGTTGTTCGTAGAAATTGTCCATTTGTAGGACTGTAGATCTGAATAATGGTGGCTTTTACATATTTTGAGTTGAATCTAGCACTATTGATCCTTTTATTCACTGGATTCCACTTGATTAGGCATTTCCTAATCTCAGGGCTTAACATGATTCCTACGCCTCTTTGATGTTGCTCATCTGACCCAGAATACAGTACAGACTCCCCAGTGTTGACCTTCACTTCTCCAAAAACCAGTCCATCTTACATCGCTTATGCCTAATATCTGTAGTTGGTATTTCCTCATTTCCCTTGCTATTATTGCAGTTTTCCCGATGGCGCACATGGTTCTTACGTTCCAACATCCTACATGGATGTATTTTTTTGGCGCTAGAAGTGATCTCATGCATGTCGTTCTCAGGCTGGAGACTTCCCGTAAACTTTCGCCCCCAGCCGTAATATGCGTGTCTTCCCATCTGAGGTCATTATCTTCAGGGATTTCACACGACATGGTTCTGTGACAATACGTAGTTTTGTTTGCTGTCCAAGTTTCCGTAATCAGTGGTTGTTTTATGGAAAGGAGTGACTGGCCCCTTGCCCAACCCTCCTCCCTTCTCATCTGGGCTTGGGACGGGCCATGGCAGAGTTAGAGGGGAAACATACCTCAAGATATTTACCTATTATCTTATATTACTATAACCAATATACTTCATGCAGTTGCCTGCGAAGATCACATAACGATAAGCCTAAGAAATTACATACAGAAAATATTTTACAGAATTATCCTAAAACACATTATATCAAATTTCCGTCATGAATGCTCAATGTACTATTTGGCTTTGTAGAGGACAGTAGGACTATAAAAGCCATTCTTGTTATGCACATGCATTCAGAACGCTTCGAACACCAAAAGAAGATCTACAGTTGTTTATACTACATTTGTTTAACGTCATTTTCAGACGGTACCCTTCATAGGGACATATTGTTTAGCAGTAAGGAATTTCTTGGCCGGATGCCTTCCTGACCGCCAACCAATGGCTTTTTCTTTTGCGAATTACCAAAGCTGCTCTCTCGGGGAGTCAAACCGGGAATACTTGGTTACAATGTACTTGCACTAACCATTAAGCGACGGCTTCTAATACGTTTAACAGGGTCAAATATTATCAACTGCTTAATATTCTCCAAGCAATAAACTTTGACGACAAAGATTTGAGATTTGTCAGCAACTTGTATTGGTATCAAAAGGCAGCTATCAGGTTAAACACTGAGATATCATCGTGGTGCAGGATTAATCGAGGAGTAAGAAAAAAAGTTGTAACCCCTTCAGACTACATCACTCTTTATAGCGAGATCATACTGAGGTGTCTGGCGGAATTTAAAGTTGAGATAGAAGTGAAAGATCATTTAATCAATAATATAGGACTTGCCGATGACACAATTTCAATTTCTTACTCACCAAAGGGTCTGCAAAAAACTTTCAACTTAGTTAATGAAGCTAGCAAAATCTATGGCCTGGAAATCAATAGAAGAAAGACTTTATGTATGGAAGTGACCTAGATTCAACCGACAGACCCAAGAAGAATGAAATGCAACAATACAGAAATTGAAGTGATAGCGGTATTTAACTACATGGGATGCAATGCTTACTTAAAATGCGAGTCTTTCGGTGATGCTCCTTTCACTAAAAATTCAAATATTCCGTTTGAACATAGTTCTCTTGTTTTATACAACTGTTCATAAAGTCACAATGCTCCTTTGTTTTTACAGTTATTAATCTTAATAAAAATTCAAATGTTTTCTACCACCTGTAGTTTGTCACCTTTTTATAAGACATTTCTCATTTACCAGCAGTCAGTGACTTGGAATTAATATTTCGTATTGAATTAGTTAGCTAATCGGAGGGTAAATAAAATAATAAATTAAGACCTTGGCTGGGATATCAATAAGTTAGCATTATCTTAGGTTGGGATTCGCAGGTGATCTGTCCTTTTAAATTACATTAAGTATTATTTCGACTAATGGAAGAGTTCCAGGGCATTAGTAAGCTGTAAACACGAATTCATATTTTCATCAAGTTGATTACAAATTGTGCTGTAATAAATGTTGTAGAAAAGAAATCCTATTTTCATACGGCCACACACACACACACATATAAATATATATATGTGTGTATGTATATATGTTTATATATATATATGTGTGTGTAAATATGTATATATATGTACATATATCTACATAAGGTAAAACACGAAAAATAAGAACTATGATTGCAACTAATAGTTTAACGATATTTCGATCATCAGGCATATCAGGCAAATCGTGATACTATTATTTGCAATCATAGTTCTTATTTTTCGTGTTTTACCTTGTGTATGTTGCTCTGCTATATGCATTGAGTACTTTTTGATATGAATACACAAAACTACACAAATATGTATATATATGTATATATCTATGTATATATATGAATATATATATATATATATATATATATATATATATATATGTATATATACATAGAATACAGTATTGCAAGGGTTCATCTTGACTGCCAGGCTGCTACAGCAAATACCGTTCTTTGCGTAGACATAGCTCTAACGTGCCTCCAACAATATTTTGCTCAAACTAAAGATGGGCTGGACGGTGCCGAAAAAAGCGGAGTCAGAAGAGAGGAAAAAACTCCTGCATAACTGTATGTAGAAAGCTCAAAATGAGAAAGAAAACAATGCTGACTTGAGAAGCCTTGGTTTTGTTTTTTGTAAATTTTCACTCTTGTCTTTGTTTCTCTAACTTCCAACAGACCATTTCTAATTAAGTTATTTATTTTATGTATGAGATTTATTCTATATATGATATTTATATAGTCAATATTCTCTATATATCCTGTGTATTGCTTTTACCAATAGTATTTTTGCTTGTTATTCAGGGGTCAAAGATTTATCAGCTCAGGCTTATTTAAAAGCTTCTAGCTTTCAGGACAAGATTTAAACAATCTAGTACTTATTTTGCCAATTTTTATGCACTTTTTTTTCGGTATGATATAACTCTGTGTTTGCTTTTGTCCACATTGTTCTGAAATATCTGCTTTCTTATGAAGAATATAGCATTTATGAGTCTCATGGAAGGTTTAGGAAAAGAGTGTTGGAAATATTTTCACGTTTACAGGAAGAACAATCTGGAAGCGTTTTACGTAGAAAATAGTACAAAATTAAATTGAAACTATATTGTAGATTGATATATTCCCTTAAATTACTGATGAGTCCTGCAATTTTTCATTTAACCCTTAATAATTACGTATAAAATTATTAATGCCGTCACTTAAATTGTTTAATCAAATAAACCATATGCTCTGGCAGCTATCAATATTTTGTCTGCAAGCTGTCATTCATAACAACGTAAAGACCTTAATTTTCTTGCCAAAAGAAAATGTTCTCTCAACTTTTAATGTTTGTTTCCCATTATTACAGCAAAACAACAGGACTATTAACAAGATGTTCTTTTGTTTACATTTTAATCAATGCAAAGGATCTCAGCTTTGGTTAATAAATTAATTGATAACACTATTTGTTGTGGTTTGGAAAGAGGAGAAAAATAAGCGTTTTATCAGAGTAACAAGCTGATCGTTTTATAAATAAATCTTTAACAAATTAAATTGCCAAAAACAATATCCTACTTGGATTAATATCTACATAGGTTAAACATTCCACTTTGTCTGTTAACATGCAAACAAAATATTTTGTTCTGAAAGTTATTAGTTTTAGTAGATTGGTATACATTTTATGCTGCGATCAAAGGTTAGGTAGATAAAACAAGTGATTACTGGAAGATGCCATAACGATGACCACAGAATACAATCCTTCACAAAGACAAAATTATTTCATGAAAAAATTAATACAGCTTTATTTTTTCTTGATGAAAATAGGAAACTTGAGCAATGGATTTCATTCATTCCAAAAAAGGTTCTTTTTGAATCCTATATAAATAATTACTTTTAATCACTCAGCAATGGAAAGTAATGATTTTAAACTCAGCAACTTTATTGTTATTTTCTACAAGTTTTTGGCAAAACAGTTTGTTCAAAGTAAAGATTAATTTTTTCAAAACCAGGATTGCTTCATACGAATCGTAATCTCCGTTTATCTAGCTCATCAAAAATTTGATGTCTCTGCATCCAAAATAACAAATTATTTGTAAGAGGTAAAAGGTTTATTTTTTGAGCTATGTTTTGACACGTACTTCTCCATTCGTTAGACTACAGACTGTATTAAAATACATCTGAATTACACCTCGACAGTGCGGACCTAATTGTGGACAGAGATTCAGTTGTGTTGAACAGTGTCGTCATACTCACGTTTTGTTTGTTGTGATTTTTTCTTTAGTCCCAGACTCCATATTTTTTGAAGGGTGCTAGATATGCTGTTGATGTGATTGCTGTCCTGCATGGAATTGGTTGTTTCTTTTATTTTTGCTGTTGCTGTGTTGGTTTCCTTGTCTAAACTTCTTTTAATTTCCCTGTCAACGGTATGTGTATAGCAGTACTCGTCTACATCATGATTTTTGATGTCATCATATCTAGTCAGCTGTACCTAGTTACTTTTGTAGCCTTACGTCGAGGTAAGTATCAAGAGAGAGTCTGTTATAACAAATAATATCATGAATATTACTTATATAACAGGTACAAAATGGCGACTGGAAACTTTACTTGGTCAAGTTTATTTGTACAAAATCGAAAAATAACGTCTACACACAGGTCTCTTCGTGTATTGTTATTCTGGCTGAGTGGAGATATGGAGGCCAGCCTAGGACCATCTTTCCAACAAGATAACGGTGCTTTGTGCCAAAGAAAAGGAATATAATGTTCACATCAAAATATTCGTAGACTAACTGGAACATTTGAACGTTCCGGTGTACACCTTCATACAACATAATTGAAAAACTAGTTTAGATGGAGACGTTATAGTTGACCTTCGTAATGGAATGAATTATGTAATTAGACAAGACCTTTGCAACGAAAAAATTGAAGCATTTATAGCGAAATTATTCTAAAATTCTCTAAAAACGTTTTAGTTACTTATATGTATAAGCATGCCCCTTGAATCATGGACGGACTGGAAATTTGGACTAATTGGACATGATATAATTCAACAGAAACATCAGTATGTTTCTTCTCACGGAAACACTTAACTTGAACGTTTCCCTGTACACCTTTATACAACAGCATTGAAAAAGTGATCCAAATGGAGGTGTGGGAGTTGACCTTCGTAATGGAATGAATTCTATAATTAGATAAAACCTTTGCAACGATGCATTTATAGCAAAATTATACCAAAACCTTTCAGTTGCTAACACGTATAAACCCCCTGGATCGACGAAACATTTAACAAGAAACTTTATTGCCATTGTCGTCATTTCGTTATCACAAAAATTAAATGTTTCCAAGAATTAAAAGGAAGAACCGATAGTCCATGGGAACTTGAATTCCGATAATCTTAAAACAGGGTGCTAAAAAACCAATTAGAGGTGTTTGGTTACCATCAGTTATTAGCAACCACAAAGGACATATCAACACATCGATATAATGCTCAACAATGCTCCAAATAATCAGTTCCTACTCAGAAGTTATTGTCTCCAGCTTGAGGGATCATAATTTAAATGCTTGGATTCGGAAAATCAACTATGTTAAGTATGAGCCGCGTAACGGAAGATATAGAAACTGTTCATATTATGACGTAATTATGACACCGATACGGTGTCCTATCAGGTGATACATGTAAAGAATCAACTTCCATCTTGTCAAATGCTCTCAATACACACCACTGCTCGAAGCTGAAGTGAATCCAGCTACAAACTTACGTGATCAACTTCTAAGAAAAGTTCAGAAGTTTACAACCGAATCCAATTTGGAAGTTTTTCGTAGAAAGAAAAATTTTGTGACAATTTTTATAAATAGTGCACAACATAACTTTCTCAGATGTAAAATCAGAGGAGCTAGAACCAACTCCGCTAAATTCTGGAATGTTGTTAAAGAAATATTTCCCGTGAAACAGAAACCCAGTATCACTCAAAAGTCATTTAAATACGATGAAGATTACACCATAAACAAACAGACCATTTCGGAAAGGTGGTGTACCTTTTTCTCAACTTTAACGTCCAAACATAATATGGCTGCATTCCCTCTAACAAACTGTATAAAAAACTTTCAACGACTTACATCAAACCAAGGAATCACCAATGTTACCTTTGACTCGGTCAGTAAAATTAAAGTACTCAAAAATCTTAAAAATGTCAGACAAAAAAGCGTAATGGGACATGATAGAATACCTGGAAGTTTTCTCAAAGCTAGACCCTATGGCTGGCAAGGCTATTAACGTTTGTAATTACCCTATCGCTTAAAAGTATTTCTTTTCCCAGCCATCTGAGGAAGAAACGTGTAACTCCGATCTTCAAATTTGGTACTCGAAGTTCCTTTGACAATTATTGACCAATAACCATTTTACCAATCTCATAAACAATTTTTGAAAGATGCGTACTAAATCTTACAGCAGTCTTCTTTTGGTTCCCAGTTTTACTCTCGACCTAACTGTTTAACCGAAATCGCAACTCCTTACTTTACTTATCAGCTTTGAAAAGGAATGGACCAGAAAAAATACAGCAGGCCAATATTCATTGACTTCAGTACAGCATTCGATACTCTTGGTCATTTCATTGAATAGCCTAAAAATCTAAGGAATATCTAGTAATGCTTTACATTGGCATTCTAATTATTTAATCATTCAAATGCAACAAAATTTATACATGGTCACCTTAATCACTACAAACGATATTTTTTAAAATACCAAAGTGATCCATAACTGGTCCAAAATTGTTCATAATTTACTTCAACTACGCCATAAAAACTATATTGTGTTGCAAAATAATTATTTGCTCTTATAATACTGTACGTTTTATGCCAACAAAGGCATAAATATAATTCAAGTTATTTTGAAAAAGGATTTTGATTCATTGTCTATATGGTTGAAATCGGGTGAATTACTTATCAATGCGAAAAAAGTTAAAACTGAGATAGTGATTTTTGGAATACTGAAAAGCTTAAACAAAGTTGAAACATTACCTTTAAAAATCTCACAGAAGGGGAACCAAATAGATGTCACAGAACAATATAAATATCTCGAAATTCATCTTTCTTCCATTTTAAATATGACCAAACACCTAAACCTGTCAATATGAAAAGCAATAAAGAGAATCTGGCTTCTAAAGAGGATAAGGAACTTTATAGACACATGCTGCAAAGCTGATTTAACAAACCATAACTGTTCTGGTCTTCACAAACTATGATTTCATTCTATTTGGTGCCACATCTGAATACATCTTACGGAAGATAAACAAATTATGTCGAGCTGACAAGATAGTCTGGCTTCTTACTAAAATGGAATTCCATCATTAGAAAAAAGATCCTTGTATGTCAACTGGACTCTGAATAGAAAATAAATGTGTACTATTTTCCAAAGTTATTTTTAGCTCCATAGGTTGATTACATCGGGGAACACTCATTTTGTTGCATAAAAGAAAAGACTATTCCATAGTCAAATTGAATGTGTAGATTTCAAATCCATTTTTGAAATCTACACATATCAAGTCCATTTTTTTTGGAAAACATCAGTCTCTATCCCAAAGTTAGATCAGCATCCCTCATAACATCACCACAGCTGATAAAAGATTATCAATTTCTTTTTGTATTTTATTCAGGCAGGAATTTGCATTTGTAACTTTTGCATTTGTACACTTCATCTGAGCAATCTTGTTTAATGCACCAGCAGTAGTCAGCCATTATACTTTTGTCCCAGCTCCCTTAGTAGCGTTTTTCCATGATCTTTAGGCCTTGGTAAAATCGTTCTCCTTGTTCGTCACTCACAACCACCAGGTTGTCAGGAAACGTATCAAGGTGGCCATTCAAAAATTAAAGCTTGATGTTTATGCTGCACCCGAGATATCAAGAAAAGCAAGGAGCATTCTGTTCACAAGTTCGCAGTAGTTTTCCGTCTTATTGTTTCCAAGGAAGTTCTGAAAGACTGCCACAAAGGACAACTATGCTGGCTTTTCTAAAGCGGTCATCTTTGCAACAAACTGATCATCACGAATTACGGTTCAAATCTGTAGACCACTAAATACGCCTGTTTTGATCTTCTTAAATGTTAACCCTGGTAAAGCTGTGATGAAGTGTTGGAAACATTCACCTTTGATTTCCAGTACCTTGACAAATTGCTTCATTAAACCTAATTTTATGTGAAGAGGAGGAAAGATGATCTTATCTCTGTTTGCAATTGGGTATTTTATGATATTTGACATGTCTAATTCAAGGATGTCACGAATAGGCCAGACCTTTTGCGCCAATGTCTGTCTCGTGCTCGGCTGTCCCACATACAGAGGAAGCATGGAAACGTGGTGAAACCTTTCTGTTGTCCAAGCAGAATATTGACCATCTTTAAGTCTATACACATGATCCAATTGTACTCATAGTACTTTAATAATTCCATGACCATTTTCATATCATCATAGTGATCGAGAGGTACTGCTCCCATAAACATTGCCATTATGTAAAAGAACACACTTTGGACTGCGATTTGAGCGGTCTAAAAAGAGTCTCCATTTAGCAGGACAAAAGTAAAATACACCCAGTTCTTCAAGAAGCCCTGGAATGTCATGGTAGTAAACAAAGTGTCTGTCTTCTGAAAAGAAGGTCACAGAAAGCTGGTCACGATTTCTGAAACATGATACTTTAACAGAGTGATCAACAAGATTTTTGCCTTGTAATCTTGATGCCAAAACCTCTTCTGCTTTCTTTGAAAGACACAAACCTTGCACTAAATCATTCAGTTAAGCCTGGGGAAGAGGCTTGGAGACGGAGAAAGGTTCAGTGTCCAAAGAACAGTCCTCCTCTTGTGAACACTTTTCTGACAATTCACTGTCGCAACTGAATATATATATATATATATATATATATATATATATAATTTTATACGTTTATATAACTTATACATACTTATCTACAATTCTGTATTAATTTCGTAAATAATAATAATAATAATAGTAATATTAATAATAAAGATCAAATTTGCTGAAATTACTAATCACCTGAGGTTATCCTTAAGATGCCTACACATCCAGGTGATACTAAATTGCCAGTGTGTTTGCTTCCCAGTTGGCACAAACAGATTAAATTGTATATTTGAACGAACAAGTAACCAACTACATCAAGAAAAGAATCATTTGGATTACAGAAAAGGTTTACAACTTGGCTCGGACATTTAAGAAGCTTAATTCTCTCTTGCAAGCATAGTAAGCTCGAAGCACTATCAGGAATTCATCTCATCCGTGAATGATACTCACAAACAAAGACTATTCTCCATAAAAAATAGACACCGAATGAAGTTCGAGAAACTAAAACGAAAGTTATCACCAGCACCAATACCCACAGACAAGTCTCATTAGATGGCTAATCCATCTGGTCGGACAAGATCATCAAGAGAGAAGTCCCTTCTTGTAAAGGGTTTTAACCACTCTGCGTCGATAGTTGTAACGGCAGCAAAAGACCATCCACAAAGTGAAATAGATACAACCCTTGGAAAGTCCGGCCTTATCCTAATATTCCAAAGTACCTATTGACAACCTCATGAAAATGGAACGATTTGCCATGAAGACCCTAAAGAATGATGTTTCACTTTCTGTCTTCCAGTTGACAAAGGGAATTCAACTACTATCTTTAACAAAGTTGACTGCATTCAAACGTGCCAAGAACACCTCGACATTGGACCATAAGCCTAAGTTAAGACTACCCAATTAACGCAGTCAAAGACCAAAGTACGAAAAAAATTAATTGTATTAAAAACCATCGTCTTGATAACTGCATTTACTACAAACTAAACTCCAGAATTACCTTTATCAAGGTTCTACGGATTATCAAGTATACAAGTCAATGCATAGGTCCAATTATATCTTATTCTAGAACTTTCCTTCCTTCACCTTCGCGTTACATAGCTGACCTCCTCTGTCCTTATACAAGGATTAATTCACACCACTGCAACAACAGCCCTGCTTTTGCCGCCTTCATTACACAGCAAAGAATCCAGACAGATATATTCATTTTCTTCTTTGATGTCACATTACTATACACCAGTATTGCCATCGATAACACCATAACAATTGTTAAGTGCTTTCTTGAAGATAATGATTCCTTACCATCAAGAACTACACTGAGCCCTTTAGATATGCTGACTACCAACACATGTTTCCTTTTCAACAATGATAACTATACTCAAACTAACGTTGTACCCATAGGAAGTCCTATATTCTCTGTGACAAAGATAAGTAAACATAATTTTTGAGTCGGTTTCAGTCAAGCTTCAAATAGCATCCATTCGAGATTTATTTTCTTTTTGTCGCCATTTGCAGTTGTCTAGTTGTTATTAGCCATTAACAATTTTGTTTATTTTGAATGTTTCAAGCATGTGAAAATTTGATATTTTCAGTCTGTATAATTTTCTCATTCCTTTTCCTAGCAATTCAAAAAGGTCAGCGTAGAGTCAGTATAGAATATGGATAATACAACAGGCGCTCTTAATTTTTTATTTAAAAAATTTTTTTTCGTTTTGAATGGTTGCGTATTTTTTTTTGTCAGAATTATAGAAGATTACACTAGTATTTCATACTTTTTGAATAATCTGTCTGTTTTATAATCTAATTGTTCTTATTTCTTTGACAGTGCAGCCATCCCATGCATTTGACAAATATTTTGACATTTCTTTTTCTCATACAAAGTCTATATGTAAATCTGAATACTTTGTGTTTCACTGTGTTTTTTCTTCCAACACGTATTCAATATTTGGCTATTAGGTTTTCTTTTAGAAAAGCACCCTTGTTTAGTTAGTTTTAATGTTCTAAACTCTCAGGATTGCAAGAGGCATGCTCTTTCCAGTTACTGGTCGCAGCTCCCCTTTCGCGAATCTCAGGTCCAGTCAATCCAACTGGTAGCATTAGGTATGGGTCTCTGCGCAGATTCTTGACCGACGAGAAAAGGCAGATTTTAGGTTAAGTTGAAGATGCAGGCGGCAAGGATACGGCCCCCGTAGTCAACGGTTATTACTACAGGCTCAAGAACTGATGGGAAGGGAAATTGTGATCATACTACGTTTACCATGCAGTATACCATGGCGAACCACTGCAGTACTTAACCCAGTAATACCATGGTTATGCCATTTAATGGTAGTAAAGATAACGGCGTGAAGGAGATTGTGCAAATAGGCACTAATCTGTCCCTGGGTAGGTAACCTCGTGTCGAGTAGGTGAGGCTCGACAATCAACCAGCTAGTGCAAAACATAACATCAACAGAAGGAAGGTTCGAATAAAAATAGGTATGTGGGATACAAGAACACTGTAGCGAGCAGGAAGATTAGACAAGGTAATGAAGGGGATAATTGGGTTTGGAATAAACATCCTTGGAATGAATGAGATTAAGTGAAAAGATGTTTGAATGTATAAATAAGAATCGCTGACCATAATATTTTTGGAAAGATGTAACCATGAAAGAAGAGTAAAAGTTATCTTGAATAAAAATAAATCAGAATACTAATTAAACCACTGTTATGTGTCAGACAGTATGGATAATCAAACTGAATGTAAAATATCTTAATATCAAAGTGATGCAAGTATATGGGCCAACAACTAACCCGAAAAACTTTGAGCTTGAATCATTTTATGACGAGATGGAGACAGTCAGTAAACAATCCAAATCTAACGAAATATTGATATTAATGGAAGATCTTAATGCAAAGATAGGAGACGAAAAAGTAGTTGATGTCGTAATCCCAAATGGTTTGGGTAAAAAGAATGAAAGAGGAGAAAGATGGATAGAATGGTAGTGTGCACATAACTAGTTTTAGTAAAGCTTTCATTGCAACAACCAGCAGGGAAAAAATGTACACGGAAACCTCAGGATATAGAGTACGAACTCAAATGGATTACATTGCTATCAATAAAAAGAAATGGGGTAAAGCAAGCAAAAGCCTTTCCTGGAACAGACGTCAATAGTGACCACGCTCATGTCGTATCAACCCTGAAGATTCAGTTAAAAACTATACAAAAGAAAAAACAGCATAAAAGTCTGGACTATGCAGCACTGACCCCTGATGAAAGAATGAAGTCAGAATATACAGTGAAAGGAAGTAATCAATTAGAGGTCTTTGAAGAAGATGGAGAAAAAAATTCAAATGAGAGGTATTTAAAGAAACAATCATTGAAAATATAAAGGACGTGATTCCATCAAGAAAAGAAAAGAAGCACCAGAATTGAATGATAAAGCAAATACTTTAGTAATGGAAGAAAGTGGAATGTTCAAAGGCAAGATGAAAAAGATACAATAATATCAACAAAGTGGCAAAGAAAAAATCCTACTAAGTAAATGAGATATGGCAAAACAAAACAGTTATGTGAAACAAGTCTTCTTTTCTCACCTTCAGGCTTTTTCCAACTTCTAGTTGGGTCCGCCCCTTCGCATTTCTTCTTTCACACGCTCCTATTACTTGCATCGTTCTCGTCAACGTCAATTGTTTTCAAATAAATCTGCACTCTGTCTCTCCATCTTACCTTCTGGTGCCCTCTACTTCTTTTTCCAGCTACATGCTGATAGTACACTTGCTTCACAATACTTTCCCTCTCTCTTCTCATTAGTTGTCCAAACCAGCGGAGCCTAGCTTTTTTAGCCTTTCTCCCCACTCCGACTACTTTGGCATGCCTTTTCAAATCTGCACTTGTTCTGTGCTCCCACAGAGATACATCAGTCATCAATCGCACCATCCTTATCTCTGTGGATTCCAGCTTCATTTCTTGTGCGTTCTTTAATGGCACGTTTCACCCCCATACAGTATAACAGGTCGGATGCCCGTCTTATAGAAATAGCTCTTGAGATGGAGCGGCACCTTTTTGTTGCGGACAACTGCACTACTCTCAGACCATTCACTCCAGCCACTCCCAGTTCTTGCCTTGACTTCTTCCTCACAGCCTCCTTTCTTATCAGTGATGAAACCTAAATACTTGAACTTGCCCACTGCCTTTAGTTCCTCTCAACGGATATTTTCTTTTGCTATTCTCCCATTCTCTCCTGCAGCTCCCTTTAATCGTTGGCTTTAATGGCTAAATTGTCGGCAAAAAGGAGTTGGAGAATCTCTGTGTATTTCCTCCCACATGGTGCCAAACCTTGGTAAGAACAGGTGCAAACAGTTGCCCTTTGAAGTCAGGGTAGGATTGCACAAAGAAACAGACTCAAGCCTGTTTCTTTGTGCAATCCTACCCTGACTTCAAAGGGCAACTGTTTGCACCTGTTCTTACCAAGGTTTGGCACCATGTGTGAAGGCTTTGACTACCTTCACGAGCTTTTCGCTTACTCATCTTTTTCGGAAGCACCAATAGCCCAATTCCCTAGGAACTCTATCATAAGCCTTTTCCAGATCACAAAACCTGTGTAGAGACTCTTGATGCCCTCCAGAGCCTTCTCTTGTAGCTGTCTCAGGATAAAGATTGGGTCAACTGTGCCTCTTCTTTTCATGAATGCAAACTGCATATTGTCTGTCTCAACTACTCTTCTTAATCTCTTGTCCAGGATCTTCTCAGAGAGCCGCGTTGCATATTTCAGAAGCTTTCTTCCTCTAAAGTTGTTGCAGTTCAAATTGTCTCCCTTTTGCTTGAAGATAAGGATCAGCAAGCTTTTGGTCCAGTCAATCGGAATCATTTCTTCTTCCCATATCTCTCGCGGCACCTCCGTCATCCACGTTACCCTTGCCTCCCTTAAGGCTATCAGCATCTCACTTGAAACACCTGATGTACCAGGCGCTTTGCCATATTCCACGCTTATCAATGTATTCCGGACCTTTAACTGGGCATACCTCTCCCAGCTTATCCTGTGGATTCTCTGTATTCATAAGCTGCGAGAAATATTCTCTTTATCTGTTTGTTATCTGTTTGTCTTGGCTCAAAACATTTTTCTGGTTATCCTTGATAAGAACCATATTTCCTTTGTCAGACTTTGCTCGTTTCTTTGCCTTTGCTATCCTGAAAATATTCTTTTGACCATCTCGGCTATCCAAATGTTCGTACCAGTTCCTATATTGCTCAAGCTTTGCTCTTCCTACTGCTGTCTTGGCCAATCTCTTACAATGCTTATATCTCTTGGTAGCTACGACGCTTTTACCTTCTTTTAGGTTCCTAAAGGCTGCTCCTTTTCCCCTCGCGGTCGTCTAAACGTGTTCAGCCCACCACGTCTCCTTGTCCCTTGGTCGTGCGCTTTTTGTTTCTCCACAAACTTCCCTTGCTGTCTCTGTGATACTATTCTTGAGCTTTACCCATTTTCCTCTACTCCATGAACACCCTCCACTCTTTTCAGCAAAGAAACAGGGGCAATTACAGAGAGGTGGACAGAATACAATTTAGAATTAATTCATGACGCAAGAGGAGAAATGCCAGCTATAAGAAATAACAGGTCCAAAGGTTTTAAGATCTAAAGTTCAAGCAGCAATTAATGAAATAAAAAAAACCAAATTGGCTGGTCATGACAATATATCTGTAGAACTAATCAAAAGCAAAGAAGATTTTGGCATTGATAAACTTACAAAAATGGTTAACGAGAACTTAAAAATATTTCTGCAGAACTTAAAAATACCATCTTTATTACATTACAGAAAAAGCCAGTTACGATAAAATGTGAACTGTACATGCCTATTAACACCATGCGTCATGTAGTAAAAATATCATTAACGGTACTAATGACCAGAACAAGAAACAAAACTATACTAAAAGTAACAAAAGTGCAGTGTGGTTTTAAAGAGGACAGTGGAACACAAAATCCAATATTGATAATCAGAATGTTATCAAAACGAGCTATTGAGATACAAAAGGACCTTTTCTTATGTTTACAGACTACAGAAAAGCTTCGAATAATGTCAAACACGAATTACTCTTAAAAATGCTTGAGGATCTCAAGGTAGATGTTAAAAATCTAAAAACTATAAGGATCCCGTATTAGAAGCAAAAACCAGCTACAAGAGATGGTAGAATATGTGTGAGAATATGTAGAAATAAAGAGGGGGTTAAAGAAAGGCTGTGTGCTATTACCTGACCTGTTTAACATCTACAGTTAAAGAACATTATGAGAGATAGAAAATGTACCAGGGATTGTTGTCGGAGGAAATGATATCAAGTACCTCCGCTATGTGGATGATAAGATTCTGTTAAAAACATTGGTGGAACAACTCCACGATTTGGCAGGTAAGATAGTTTAGAGAGTCAAAAAAAGGAGTTTATGTATCAACACAAAAAAGACGGAGTGTATGATGATGTAACAAAAAAGAAGGATATTCCAACATGTAACATCTGGGATTGCGGTGCAAAAATAAAGCAGATGAACCAGTTTAGGTATCTGTGAAGCCTGATTAGATCAGATTGTAGTTGCAACAGGGAAATCAAACAAAGAATAGAAAGGGTCAAAGGCACTTTTTGAAAATTGAAAACAACTCTGTGCGGTCCAAAGATCATCATACGAACTCGACTGAGCAAACTGAAATGTTATGTGTTGTAGGTGTAGAGAAAATGGAAATGGAAAAGATAATCAATGCAGCAGAGATATGGTTCCCTATAAGAAAATTGAGAAAACGTTGGCCAAGTTATAGAACGAATGAAGAGACTGACTAAAGGAGGCAGTGAAAAAAATTTGATGAAAAGAATAAAGAAACACCTGTTGCAGATCGTTAAGGAACTGCATGAGAAAAGACAAAATAGAAAAATTTACTTACAGAAAAGATAGAAAAAAAAAAGAGCAAGAGGAAGACAGAGGATTACATTTCTTCACACAATTGCAGAATTGATTGGGAAATCAATGTTTGGTCCCATTGAGAGTACCGAAAGTAGTAACGATTGTCATAAACTAGTAGTCGATGATATTCGATAGGACGTTACAAAAAAAAAAAGTTCTTCCTGCAAAGAAGGAAATAATTTTTTCATCATTTATCATTTCTGCTGATTTTTTTTAACTACAAGTTATGGTGTATTTGAGTTACTTGTAAATTTTTGACGTATCTAAAAGTAAATAGATAAACAAAGTATTGTACTTTAATACTAAGACAAACAATGAGTAAAAAAACTGTTGGTCAAAAAACTTTCTTTATCAACATATTCGGAAATATTTTCAGCCACATCTAGTGTGCACACAATAGCTAATCCTATGCTTATCACTTACAAGTTGTCCATCTTGTGGTCCCAAACGCGAATTTTATCAACTTGAGTAAAGAAAAGAATGGCTCATCAGTGTATATTATTTATCATTAATCTGAGATAAATGCGTAGAAATCCGTAAAAATCTTATTAGAATATTTCATTGTTGATATAATCAGTGTTTTTGTTTGCAACACAATTGTTGTTGACGTTATCTTGAAACTGTATGATTTCTTTTGAAAAAACGTTTCCAAATAGTTTACAATTCCAAAGAGTGACTGACCTCTTTTTGACATCCTTTAATATTTATTTCCTTGAATCCGTGTAGAAATCTTTCACAGAGCGCTATGTATGATTCCAGACGTCTATTAAGTTTGGCATCCAATCGATCCCAGATAGGCTCAAAGACCTTAACTTAAATTTATTTATGTCGCATTTATGAAGGGAAGTGGGCAGTATTAGAAAGTTTATTATTCCGAGTTAAGCTATTGCTTCATCAGCTGCGATTGCTTTTCCGTTTGATTTTTTTTTTCAAATATAAATTTGTAAGGCTTTTCCAAGACTGCCATAATTTTTTTATCAAAGTCATAAAGAATAAATGTCATTGATGCTACATACTTCCTCCAAAATTCAAATTGCCTAACCTGTCTATTGTAAATTCCTACTGGTTCTTTGAATCTCATATCTTGTAAAACCTACTTAGCAATTTGCTGACCACAATCCCAGTAAAATTTCATTTTCTAAACAATCCATTTTCCAATTATACTAGAGACTTTAAACCGAGTGCTTGGAGTTTCCTTTAAATATTCTGGGTGATGAATAAAAGCTGTGTAAATTAAGCTGTACCTCAGAGCCAAGGTTACCTCAAAGTAAGCTCACAAACATGTTTTAGAGATATCTTTCACAGCAAGAAGACCAGCTTCTTGTAATCACTTGAGGAAGGTACCCTAAATGATTCTTAACAAACCTTGCTTTCAAAAAAGCACAGTAGAACTGGGGGATGGGAGAAAGCTGACGCCTGATTTTATCACAGAACTTTATTAGCAGCCAAATTTGAGTATCCATGCATCTTGTAGACGTTTTTCAAAGGCATAGCCTGCAACCAACTTTTTCTTTTAGTCATTACTGGTATTATGGTCGGATTGCCCTCTGTTACCTTTGTTGTCTATTCTGGCTTTTGGTCGAAATCCTAGCATGGTTGCCAAGAGTTTCTTTGCAATATTATCATTTAAAAAGAGAAACTACATGAGCTATTTCACAGGTGGATCTTCAAATAGACAAGGTGGAGATTAGATGGTGAATTGGCGAGAGATCAGGTGTAGACTAGATTGACTCTGAATAGCATTTTCGTCACTTATGTTCATCAATAATGCAATTTGAAAACAGATTGTGTGAATGAGTTTGCTGTATATAATAAAAGAGAGAAATGAAACAGATCCTTTGCTCATTGTTCAATATCATTTTATATACGAGTTGTCATGAATGAGTTGAACTACTAAAATCTTCTAACGTTTACAGTTAAATTTCATTATATTGTGAATCCATAACTTTCTTGAATCCAAGAAATAGTAGTCTCCATGAAACTATTAACATTAACATTTTTTCTTCTTTTCATTAGGAATTTTTTGTTCCTTCTTAATATTTTCTCCTCTGTGACAGTATGCTGTAGCCTTAGCCAGGTATCATTAGCTACTTTCACCTTCAAGAAAAGCAAAGAGTTTGTTAACCTTTGTTCCACACCAAGACACAGTGTAAACAGTTTAACCTAACATTGAGTTCAAAAATCATTGCTATTCATTGGTTATATTACAATAAATACTAATAATATAATATAATAATAAAATAGAAGAGATGAATTATGAAATTGCAAGCTCCCAAACTATGTCCTTTTGTTCCAGCCAGGGCCTAAGGTATTAACCAACTAAGGTTACTGAATTATCCATATACACATATATATATACACATATATATCACACACCCACACACATTTTTTCAAAATGCCAATTGAAAATTTCGGAATTGTCATTTTGTAGCTTGGTAACATATACGTCATCTTGGTATGGTGCATTTGTTTGTTTTCGAGTTAAGCCTTATTTAGTTATGTAGGCTTTCTTGTACGTGACATTTGGCCACTAAAATAAGTCTGGTTTATTTCGAACACAACGTATGAAATTTTTAATTTAATCCCCCACCTTGGGTGCCAAATGTTATAATGTTATGATTATAGGGATAAGTCATTAGCAAACTTGATTTTATAACACTTGCACTTTCAAATAGCGCCATTAATCGCAGCAAATCTTTGCTTTACAGAAATATATTTTGAAGCTTTTAATTCGAGTTTACTAATTAAAATTCATATTACCACTACTTAATCACATTTTAACCAGCGGCAAGTTGTAACTCGGAGAGAGTTATGAGCTAGTAATTCATTTTATTCTCATTATTGTCAACATTAATCGTTTTAACAATCAAGTAATAACAATAAAGTTCTTTTCTGATCTACCGGCTATCTCAGTAGGTAAAACATTAGGCTCTTAAGGATTAGTTATTACAAAAAAGTACATTTTAAAATTGTATTGAATGTGTAATATGCAACAAAATGAAGAAGACGAAGAAGAGGTTTGAAAGGATTTTGTTTCAGAGAAGATTTTTAAAAAGTCGTAATGATAATTATAAAAAGAAGCAGTGTACCTAAAGAGAGATTTTTTGTTTTTACGTCATTTTCCCTAGTAAGTGGAGCTCAGACGGTGCTCTTCATAGGGGCTTGTGTTTGACATCTGAGAAGTTATTTGGCCGGATGCCCTTCCTGACTCCAACCTATGGCGATTTATTTTGCAAAGTTCTCAAGTCTTTTCGAACCCGGAACCTTTTCGTTACTGTGCAGCTACACTAACCATTAAGCCACGGCTCCTCTAGTGTATAAAGAGAGTAATTTATTAAATTGAGTATGAGCTAAAACAAGCATTACTAAAGCCATTAATTAACTGACGAAGACCCCAATCCTGCATGGTATTTTTAATTATTAATTTTAGGCGGATCTTATGAGATTTAATTGAAGAGAAGCGGTAATATTTCATCAAGCCTCTTAGAAGCAACAAGAGGAAAATGTCCTCATAAATCTGCAGCTTGAAAGATTTAAAGGTCTTTTTTTACTTATGTCAACTATCAATAGAGAAAAAAAGGAAAAAAATGCCCCCTAACATGTCACACGATTAGTATTTTAAATGATATCCTCTTACGTTCTTCATTCTTCTACTTGGTTTTGTTGGAAGGGGAGTTTTCTCTCCATGACTCCTTTCATATAGGCATATTATTTTTAATAACAAAACTGAAATCGGCTGGTGAATCTTATCATTCAATTTATTTCATTATTGTCAACTATGTTTTGAAGGAGAATAGACAATTACTTGGTTGAACAACTGGGGTGCTACTATTAAAGAGATAAAGACTTTGTTGTTATCTGGTGTTGTAAGGTGATAAATAATCAAAATAACTGCGATAAATTCTATTATTAATTTATAAAATCTAGGCTATACATATTTGCTCTTGACAGTGCGTGGAAACATTTGATATTACAGAAGGCATGCAATATAGTTTCACCCGTGAAAATCAGGATGAATCAATATCTATTCTTTTCAAAAAATGAGTTTATAACAGTCCAGTTGTAAATGTTCTTCACTAGACCTGTGAAGTTTCCCTACCATAAACTTGTTCTACTGATGTTACGTTTACACATGTATCTCAAACAATACAATTAAAATTCTGACCAAAGGAAAAAAATAACCAGCGTTCTAACTGTTATCGTCTTAAAGAACAACCACTATCAATTGTTCTTAAAAGTGAATTTTTAGTTGAACTCCTTTCATATGGAGACAAATCTAGTTTTCTTAGAAAGCAAGAATATTTCTAATTGCTAGATTGCTGATTTCTTGATTGATATAACAAGTTTATGTACTTTAAATTTCTTTCAGGAGCTGTGATATCCAACTGTATACTCTAGATTTCTCATAAAAAAGCTACAGGAAAGGACCAGTACACATATTCCATTTTTTCTGAGTTACTCTTCCCAGGTTTAATATATATATTTATATACATTCGCTCTGGATTTCCATCGAGCACTGTAAATGGTTACAGAAGAATTCCATTATTTTCGATTGATTGTTTAATTATATATATATATATATACATATATTTGCTCTGGATTTCCATCGAGCACTGTAAATGGTTACAGAAGAACTCTATTATTTTCACTCAGAGCCAAACTTGGTATTGACTAAATTAATAACCATGAGGAAATGACACATACATATACAAGCAGCAGGACAATACGAAAAACAACACAACGAGCAAGACACACAAAAAAACATAAAGTTTGCAGATAAATAACAAAAGAGAGTGAGAATGATTGTTATGGAAAGATATAATATGGCAGGAAGAATGACAAAGAAGAGTAATAAAATTGTAATAGATTAAAATAAANTTGATTGTTTAATTATATATATATATACATATATTTGCTCTGGATTTCCATCGAGCACTGTAAATGGTTACAGAAGAACTCTATTATTTTCACTCAGAGCCAAACTTGGTATTGACTAAATTAATAACCATGAGGAAATGACACATACATATACAAGCAGCAGGACAATACGAAAAACAACACAACGAGCAAGACACACAAAAAAACATAAAGTTTGCAGATAAATAACAAAAGAGAGTGAGAATGATTGTTATGGAAAGATATAATATGGCAGGAAGAATGACAAAGAAGAGTAATAAAATTGTAATAGATTAAAATAAAAGAATGAGTAATGGTCTGGTGGTAATTACAGAAATCATGGATCATCAGTCGATGACCATGTCAACCATTTCATTTATGTAATACATATATATATATATATATATATATATATATATATATATATATATATATATATATATATAATCGTTGTGTATTCCTTATTCGTCATTTTATGTGGGCAGATATTGCTACATTTTCATTAAGTGTTTAACGTTTTGTTTGATAATCAGAAAAAATAGGAAAGAAACATAGGATCTTCAATTGACCCAAGTTGGTAGAGTACATAGCAATGAAAGTCATATGCACTTGGCTGAGTACATTTAGCATAATGTGTACTTGCAATGTCTTTCGTTTAAAATTTCAAACCAATGAAGAAGGGCCTTTCTTTGTAGTTCTAGTCTCAGCTCCATTGCTTTCTATATTGCCTGTCAGGTTGTATATCCAGCAGCTTTTCTGTCCATGCCCTTGTTTAGGGGCAGCCGACAAAGCTAAAAATGTTTCTACAAAAACGAAATAATTCCTCTGTTCTACCAACCCAATCTCAATGTGTTAATAAATTTAGATGTAGTCCTCCTTTTGGAACGCTGTTGGGTGCTATAAATAGTAATACACGATCAGTTGTTGTCTAAAACTGCTTCTTTAGATAAATTCATGTTAGCAGGCCCCAGACTGAGAAACTGTTAGATGTGAATAATTTTTCTATGCCAAATGACAATAATTAATATTATTACTGTTCTAGCTTTTACTTCAAATTCAGTA
This sequence comes from Morbakka virulenta, assembly GCA_003991215.1. Taxonomy (NCBI): domain Eukaryota; kingdom Metazoa; phylum Cnidaria; class Cubozoa; order Carybdeida; family Carukiidae; genus Morbakka; species Morbakka virulenta. The sequence continues at coordinate 2,826,189 of RDPX01000051.1, read as the reverse complement.
CCAATGTTACGTATTGGTTTCAAATGTTGGATAAAAGCTAACAAAGTTTTGTTATAAAAATCAAATAATAAATCGTAAAGTTATTACTACTACTATTACTATTACTATTACTATTACTATTACTATTAATTACTATTACTATTACTATTACTATTACTATTACTATTACTATTACTATTACTATTACTATTACTATTACTATTACTATTACTATTACTATTACTATTACTATTACTATTACTATTACTATTACTATTACTATTACTATTACTATTACTATTACTATTACTATGACTATTACTATTACTATCACTCTTACTGTTATTATTACTGTTACTATCACTATTACTATCACTATTACTATCTCTATTACTATTACTATTACTATTACTATTACTATTACTATTACTATTACTATTACTATTACTTTTACTATTACTCTTACTATTACTCTTACTCTTACTATTACTATTACTATTACTATTACTATTACTATTACTATTACTATTACTATTACTATTACTATTACTATTACTATTACTATTACTATTACTATTACTATTACTATTACTATTACTATTACTATTACTATTACTATTACTATTACTATTACTATTACTATTACTATTACTATTACTATTACTATTACTATTACTATTACTATTACTATTACTATTACTATTACTATTACTATTACTATTACTATTACTATTACTATTACTATTACTATTACTATTACTATTACTATTACTATTACTATTACTATTACTATTACTATTACTATTACTATTACTATTACTATTACTATTACTATTACTATTACTATTACTATTACTATTACTATTACTATTACTATTACTATTACTATTACTATTACTATTACTATTACTATTACTATTACTATTACTATTACTATTACTATTACTATTACTATTACTATTACTATTACTATTACTATTACTATTACTATTACTATTACTATTACTATTACTATTACTATTACTATTACTATTACTATTACTATTACTATTACTATTACTATTACTATTACTATTACTATTACTATTACTATTACTATTACTATTACTATTACTATTACTATTACTATTACTATTACTATTACTATTACTATTACTATTACTATTACTATTACTATTACTATTACTATTACTATTACTATTACTATTACTATTACTATTACTATTACTATTACTATTACTATTACTATTACTATTACTATTACTATTACTATTACTATTACTATTACTATTACTATTACTATTACTATTACTATTACTATTACTATTACTATTACTATTACTATTACTATTACTATTACTATTACTATTACTATTACTATTACTATTACTATTACTATTACTATTACTATTACTATTACTATTACTATTACTATTACTATTACTATTACTATTACTATTACTATTACTATTACTATTACTATTACTATTACTATTACTATTACTATTACTATTACTATTACTATTACTATTACTATTACTATTACTATTACTATTACTATTAC
>RDPX01000051.1:2748601-2821040 GCA_003991215.1 Morbakka virulenta | reverse complement strand
ATGACGATATCATTTAATTGAGCAATAATTAGCTGCGTTTCTTCATCTAATGTTTCAATATAAGGAAACACATCGCCAAAATTCTCATTTGGTTCATGAAACATATGATCACTTTCTTCCCCACCTACCACTCTGTTATTTCCCTTTTGTATGTCCTCAACCTCTTCTGTATTCACATTCACTTCTTCACTATCTAGATTTATCTTTCTTTGAATATTTTCAATTTCCAAATCAGAGAGCCAGCCGTTTTTTCTAATGGCTCTTGCTTGATCACACTAGCGTTGCTCGGTGACATCAAAGACTCCCCGTTCTCTCCATTCATGCATCATTCGTTGCCTGTAACCCCTTATTGGTTTTTCATTCTCATCAAAAGCCTTGCTTCTTAAGAAGCATTCCATTATTATTATTATTATTATTATTATTATTATTATTATTATTATTATAGTTCCAATATACAACATGAAATTTATAAAAACACAAAACAAGTTTTGAAAGCTATGCAGACAAAATATAAGGAGCGTTTACAAAGTCATCTTTCTACTCAAGTTACCATTCTCAGATTTCTGTTTAACAACGCCACTTCAAAATATAACAAGTTTTGGTCTGACGTTCAAAAAAGCTGCTTCAAAATTTGTTATTTGAACAACACCCTTGCAACTCGTAAAAATCTATCCAAATGGAAACTCAGTCTATCTTTTTCTTGTTCTTCCTGCTTTGAACCAGAAATCCTTCTTCATGTTGTCGCCGGCTGCAAAACGTACCTTCAGGAAGATCGAAAACTGGGCGACACAATTCAGCATTACAGTTTTTAGCAGGTTCTCTCAAATCTCTTGAAGCGTGTACAATATATGCTGATATTTGTGAATTCTTATTGCCATGCATTATAACTGGAGATACCTTTCGCCCTGGTTTGCTGTTAGCTACTCCGTAAAAACAGTTGTACATACTTGAATTGACGGTGGGGTATGAAACAAACCTTCATAAAAATGCTTCTCGCAAATATGAAAAATATCGTTCTTTGATTCGTGATTTGCATTCCAGCTTTTCGAACGTTAGCTTCGTAAATCTTTTCATTAGCTTTTTAGGTATATTCGGTCAATCTTGTATTACTTTCAGTGAAATGTGCATACGCTTTGAACATCGGCAACAAACACAAGCGCTTTCTTTCAACCAAACTTTCCGATATAATCTTTCGCACCACATGCTACATATTCTGTAATAGAAATCAACCATGGACAAACCCTGAATTATTGTCGTTTTATTAATTTTGTTAGTAATATATTTAATTTTGTTAAATAGGCAAGCCAATGCAAACTACCTTGATTAGTGAGGTTTATAAATGTATGTGTTCGTATGAAAAAATAAAAAGTTTCCATTATCTTTGATATGTTTTCTCAGAAAGCCTTAGTTCTCATTTGCTTTCGTTGTTATTGGTGTGATTCCAGATAGCTACCTGCCATCTATGGAATCACAACCCTTTCACCTGTAGCTTTAATGCCCCAGAACCAGCGTAAGATTAGGGCTGTACCTAACAGTGGTGTTTGGGGGGCATGTTCTACATTCTTCGTTATTCCAATTTGTTTAACATAGGTTTCAAAGTTTTTCAAGACAGTTCGCAAAGGAATAGCGATCACAAGGATAATTTTAATCTTCTTCATTTTCCATAGTCGAGCAATGTCTTAGAGGTCTCTACTCATCAACTTTCTCCTGTTCTTTTTATAGCACCCTCACGTCTCCAGGTATTGTGACATCTATAACCTTTGTCTCTTTTATTTTTATCTATTACAACAATGCCTGGTTTTCATGCAATCACTTTTCTATGACATTGTATTTCAAAATCCAACATTATCTTACATGAGTTATTATTATGTTCAATGTTTCACTTCTCGACTTTAGCTCTTGATGTCGGTAAATTAACTTGAAAGCAGGCAGCAACACGCTACCAGAGGTTTCAAGTTTACTTTTCCAGTGTCTTACGACGACAGTACCTTTCTTAGGATACGTACTGATCCTAACAATGTTGTTTTCTTACATGAGGTAGTATTATTATTATTATTATTATTATTATTATTATTATTATTTCTACGAATATTTATACATGGTTTGAAATTCATTCACTATATTTATCATTAGCATACATACCATGTAGCTGTTATTAATGCTCGTCCTGTATTGATAAAGTTAAAATTAGTAAAAGAGTAAGAAAATTCAAAGTGAAAAAGTTGAAAGAAAAACCCCCAAAAAATCTAAGACAGGACTAATCATATGATCTTAGAACTTCACAAGCATGATAAAATTGGAATATTGAATTGAAACTCTTTGGAAATATGCAGTAAAACATGAAATCTCAAGGTCTTTGAATGCCATAACTTATGTGAAATAGAACCCAGACCCCAGTGGGCACAAAACAGGGGGGCATTGTAGAGTACAGAGAATTTAAAGAAAAAGCGGCGATGGGACTTTGACTGCTCAGCAAAGGACGACTAAATAAAAGTCTATGTCAAAACTAGAAATAATGTTTAGAGAACTGCATAAAAAATCTTATTTATCCTTAATCTTTCAAATTCTTAGCGGTAGTGAATTGTACAAACTTACTCTTGTTAAAACATAATTAACGTATTGCAGTTTCTCCATGCTTTGTTGTTTTCTTAGAGTCAATAAGTTACTCTTGTCAAAGAGAACTCATAAACTAATTCATAATGCAAATAAAATCATTAAAAATATAATTGAAATTGGTTACTTATCTCACCTCCTTGCATTGTCACTATTTTATAACAAGTTTTTAGTTGGGAACAAACATTGCCAGCATTACATACCTTTTAGGGGGTTTTGTAACTTTCTTTGTGACTATTTGATTAGACTTTTGCTTAGTGCAAAATAGTTTATTTTCTTAATACAATTTTTTGACACAGAACTCTATGTTTTAGTAAAGTTGGCCTCACTTCAGAGCAACATAATGTACTCCTCCACTTCCCCATAAAAACACATAAAGCATCGAGTGCTTTATTGCTACAAGGCCAATGCAGCATAAAGTATAAACATAAATCACACTGCAGTGCAAATATTTGTTCACTTTGGAAACTACACTGTTTTTTACTTGTGTTAGAAGTTAAAAAATTAATTAATTAATTAATTAGTTAATAAATTTTGAGCTTTTATCCTCTGATGAGCCGTTACAATTGGGGAGAATTCTCAAGTTATCTAGAAACAACACTTAAACGAAAGTGAGTAGACGTTTATTATTTTACTTTTATGCTCAAAGTGGAATAAACACCCCTGTGGTCCACTCTAAACCATTTAGAAGATGTTGTATCCCACCTTCAGAGATTTCCTAGATGTAAGATCCCTTCACAGAAAAGAAACATCGTGTCAAAATCATACCTTTACATTTAAGCAAAACCAGTAAACTAACACTTCGACTTTACAAAAAAAGTAATTAACTCTGTGTATCAATTAACCTCTTCACGGGGAGTTTGATTTACAACTTTGATTTTCTAAACACATCTGCATTTGATCAAACAAGAAGACTTGTCTGTTGCAAGAAAAATCAAATATCACTTTAAGTACTGAATCACAGAGCTGCAAACAAGCCTCACTTGAAAATAGGTACCAATTGATGCAGAAAAACAACTGCACTGACACTTGGAAAGAAAAAGAATAATAATAGAACCAAATAATATTTTTAGTTCAGCTGAGGAGAAACATAAGCAGACTAAAACTATCAGATATTTAAATCCATACTTCTTCCTTCCCCTCTTTCGGTCTAATTTTTAATTGGTAAGTAAAACAGAATCTTATTCAGTTTAATCTCTTTTACAATGCATAACCCCCTTTTCAAAACCTTTCACTTGAATATTAAATATATTTATTTGAATATTGGCTACATCAACCAAATTCCAAAAGTCTGTCTGTGTTTTAAGAAATAGTTAGTTTCAGTCAAACCTGTAAATCTGCTAATATAGTTTGCTTGAAATTTGGTATAAAATTTAATATTCATAACATAAGAACGACATATTTATAATTTACATACCAAGGTGGGTGCGTTTGACAAGTCATTTGAATCATCATACCAAAAATTATTGATAGTAGAAGATTTTGATTTGCGATTAAAAGGCCAAGATGAAAGCGACTATTTTCGTAGCCCAACAATATTGGTTGGGTAGGTAAACTTTAGAGCAGCTTCGGATTCAGTGTTGTCTAAACACTTAGATATTACCACTATTTCCAAAGTAATATCAAAATAATTCTTAAAAAACGGACAGTTGCGAGATGGCTGGTTAACTTTAAAACAGAGGGTTCTATATTTGAAATAAGTACGAGCTTATAATGCTTTTAAAATTTTATCTTGAATTTTCTTTTTTTTTTTTCAGTTTTTGTAATGCGTACTTGAAGAAAAAGTGCTTATTAATTATTAATCTAGACTTTTTGCTGATTTTAGCGTCAACAGCAATCGGTAAAGTAATCCATCAGTCTTTAGATACAGACACATTTTTACCACCAGTCATTTGACTTAACATGAGCCTTAACATAACTTTGTCAACACTTGCTGATAAAGCCATGCAAGCTGTTAAACAGCTGGACCTATCTTATGAATATTTAGAGATTACATCTGGAGATAGCAATTGCTTCTTTCATACAATTGATCAATTAAAAAACTCGATATCTTTGGAACGGTCTCAGACCATAATAAATTGGATAATACGAAAAACTTTATTGGGTTTTTCTTTTTTTTCTAAAAGTAACCGTTGATAGCATTTAGTTGCCTTTTTTAATAAAAGTAGGTTTCCGTTAGAGAAACTGTTTAAAAACATAAATTAAAGTCTTTAATTGCAATCTTTTCTAACGATTGCAAAACATTTTACGTTATTTCTTTAAGTTTGAACATAACAAGTCTTTAAAGTTTCCCCTCTTGTTGTTAAAAATTCAAGTTTCGTTAAGGTTCAGAGCAAGTAAGCTCAGAATAATTATTACAGGAAAAAATTATGAATTCAGCAGTATTTTCCCCTAAAATACGCATGAAAAGATTGGGGATTTTTTCATATTGCTCTGTAATTTGAAAGTTCGTAAAGTAGATATGGGTTTCTCTATGTATTTTTCTTTATAGCTAAGGAGTGATTGCCCATATAGGCTACTTTTTGTTTGCGCTACCATGTAATTTTAGCATCAGCTGCCACTGGCTCTATCTATCATGAAATCGAGACAAGAACCTGTGTTGCCTTTTTGTAGGCTCTTTAAACTTGCCATCTTAAGCTTTTACCAAAGCTATTTAAGTACAAGGTATGTGGATTATTTTTCCTTAAGAACTTTGGTGTTGCCTGTTTTCTGTATTATAATTGTTAGTGATCTTCTTGTTAAAACAATTTTGTTGCTTCATTGAATATATATATATATATATATATATAGTATTAGGATTAAACTCCAAATAGCTAGTAAACTCCAAACAGTTAAGTACAGGCTTACAGCGAACGACCAGAAAATGAATGGAAGGTAGAAATGAATGCCTGAAGATGAGACAATAAATTCACTGAGTAGACAAATCTGAGGTAATTTGGTAATATGTTTTTCAAAAGAAGAGAAAGCATCAACATGTTTTCTATAGACTTGATGCACGATATTAACCCGATTCCTTTTAGAAAATGATCACTTCTGCACGTGTTTAAAACTACAGATCCCGTGGTAATATAAAACTGTAATTATAGTTACCTTTTTGTATAATTTTTCTGTTGTCAGTTGATTGAAACTTGGTACCGTGAACTCTTTCAGATTCATAAGCAATTATTCATTGGTTTTGTTATTCTTCCATTGTCATTATTATCATTACAATAACAAAAATGTGATTAAAACTGTTCTTGGCTCCCTTCTGGTCTTCAGCATAATTCGTTCTGGCCAAAAGTAAAGCAACATTGCAATAGCTTATATTCCTGTAGACCATAACGAGGAACACCTAGTGGGAAAATTATTTTTTCGTCCTGTTACTTATTACATTATAATTGAATCATGAAAGTGGTTTTTGATCTTTTATAAACAATTCTTGGTGTTTTGGTCTGCACATTGAATGCTTGAAATCCATGGATTCATTTGACGGTTATACAATTCTTAAAAATAAGTATCCGGTTAATTACCTGGTTGTTTCCAGCTCTCAAAGATTTAATGCTTTAGTTGATTTTCTGGCATGTTTGTTGTGAACAACAACCAAATGATAAAGACCACCAACGATCCTTATGATTGTAACAACAATGAGAACGGAGAAGTTCCCTTTGTACCTCTGAACAGCAATTTATTCAAGGAGCACAGAAGATCATTTTAAAACATAAATAATCTTTAAAGACATTGAGAACTTAGATAAAGGCCTGTTATTCACAATAATAAATGAGCAGAGGCTCTGTTTAATGGTTAAGAGTAAATTTGTACATTCTTTGTGAGACTTTGCTTTCTCATAAAGTTAAACATCTCTAATAAATTCCTACGAAGATTTGTCTACACTACGTTATTTCTTGTAGGACTCTCTTTTCTCCTTGTTTGGGCTATAAGTTTTGGATCCCTGCCTGCAGGATTTGTGATCTTGATATGAAGCGGTGGTTCTCGACCAATAATGAGGAAGCAACCTCAAACCGATCGACTTTGGGAAAGGATTCGTATGTCTTATTGCCTATTTATTTCATACTTCCTGTCAATCTTTATTTGTTCTATTCCATCTGTTCAGTTTTATCATGAATAGATATCTGTGAAAGACAGTAGTGGCACAGCTGTTTGCCAGGAATGCTATCAATGAAAAGCCCAGTATATTATTTCTTCTCACCATTAATTATTAGTATGGAAAGAAAAAAAGGCGAATTATCAGAAGTTATCAAGATTGCCCTGCTATTAATAAATGGCTCTCTGAATTTAACAAAAACTGTCGAATTCAGCATGACTTTTTTATTGCTTTTAAGGTAATTTTCCCCAGTAACTGATGCTCAGAGGGTGCCTTCATAGGGACTTGTATTTGGAAATGAAAAATTTCTTGGCCTGATGCCCTTCCTGATGCCAACCAATTTTTTTTCCTTTGTTACATTCTAAAGTCGGCGGCCCATGGAATCGAACTCGGAACCTCTTGGTTACCATTTAGTTGCATTACCCATTAAGCAACAACACCTGGAAAGTCAGCATGATAACTGTAACAATTACAACTCAAACGCGCAGCAAAATTGAATAAAGTTAAGAAGAATTGTTCCCGAAAAGTTCCATAGAATATATGAGTACTTGCAAATACCTAATATTTGAGTTTTGCTCAATAGTAAAATCACTAGAAATTGTTCGAAAAAATTATGAGCAGGCGTCTCTATCTTTTTATAAAGATAGAGACTGGGGAAAATGTACACGTCTTTCTCAAATCTCAAAGGCGCACTAAAACAATTCAGATATTTTTATTTTCTGTGTCAATGTTGATTTTGTTAGCCGTGCTTCAACCCTTTATGCATGCCGTGAGTAAACTAGAATTAAATTATTTTAGCTGATATTAACTTAATTTTTTTTACCTGATCCTTATATCTTTCTTCTTTTAAAATAAACATGACACTACAATGTGATTTTTCAAATCGTACTTGGACGGGATAAAAAGTTCAAAAAGAAATTTAGTCAAAAGACCTTTAGAAAGACCTTTAGAAAATTATTCCTAAGTATTTACAAAAGTATTTTAACGTACTATATGATTGTAAAAATTGTTTCAGAGTACCAATTATTGGAAAAGAATAAAGTAATTTTAAGGTGCCCTTGATACAATTTTGGGGGCAAAAATTGTTTCCGGACGTTTATCAGATTATGAATTAAACTGCTGCAGGGCATGTTCATTTCTGAAACAAGCTTTTCCATGCAACTGAAAAATGCTCCTGTAGAGTGTCAAATTCCTAGGCACTTTTAAATTATGTTAATAATATACAGTAAAAAAACCCTAAGGTGTATCATTACGCAAAAGAATGTCATGTGAGGAAAAGAAATAAGTTGCCCTTTTATCTGGCCAATTGAAGTCGATATCAAAATTTATTTCACACAAAACATACAAGGACTTGCAATAAAGATGACAGTTTATCTTCATTGTTAATGGATCGAAGACAGATGTCCAATAATTAATGCCAGTATCCAATACAACCTTTAGTTTTAATATTAAATATAATGGTTTATTGTTTAATGACTAATCCTGATCAAGTGATGATCATCTCAGTAGTACACTTTTTCAATCCAACAAACGGAATCAAATCTGTATCATGAGCTTTACATTGATAGAGCCCATGAATAATCTTTGCAACCAACCTTGGATTTATGATGACGTCCACAATCTTATCAGCTTGCTGAAGAAGCTCTACAAACTAAACACCAGTGTCACATAGAGCGGAATTGGTATATATCATTCTAGCTAAAATATTAAAATTTCCTCTAGAGGATTTAATCCCCTACCTTAGGTGCCAAATGTTATAATGTTATAATTATAGGGTAGAGTCATTAGCAAACTTGATTTAATAACACTTGCACTTTCAAATACCGCCAATAATCGCAGTAAAGTTTTGCTTTACAGAATTATATTTTGAAGCTTTTAATTCAAGTTTACTAATTAAAATTCATACTACCAGTAATACTTAATCACAATTTTTACCAGCGGCAAGTTGAAACTCAGAGAGAGTTATGTGCTAGTAATTCGTTCTATTGTCATTTTTGACGACATTAATGGATTTATTTATTGGATTTATGATGCAGAATCCAAAAGCTGATCACCTTCCTGAAGAAGCTTTACCAATAAAACACAAGTGTCATTTAGAGGGGAATTGGTGGATTCCTTTCTAGTTAAAATATTACAATTTTCTCTATTATTATTATTTTGTTTTCCACTTTTCTCGGTAGATCTTCCATCCGGTGCTAACCTAAAAGTAGATAACAACCAGTTATCAAAGGTTTTAGGTCTTCTTTTCTTCTGTGCTCTCAAATTGAGAGCACTTTCCTTAAAATCCTTGCAGTTCCGAATAGTGCTGTTTTCTGTATTATTTCTAATCTAGCATCACCCATTAACTTTTCCAGTTGTTTCCTACTATCTTTAGAAACCGCTCCTAGTGCTCCAATTACAACAGGTGTAACTTTAGCCTTTCTAAGATTCCACAGTTTTGTTACCTCTTCCTTAAGATTATGGTATTTCTCTATTTTCTCAGTTTCTTTCTCCTTCACCCTTGAGTCACCTGGGACAGCTTTATCAATTATTGCAGCTTCTCTCTTAATTTTGTCGACAAACACAATGTCTGGTTTCCTTTCAACTACGTGCTTATCACATTGGATCATGAAGTCCCAAAGTAACTTGAAATTGTTAACAATACCACTTATTTGTGTGAATGCTCTTAGCCTCTGACAAAATCACTTAGTTCACTTTACCTAATGATATGTCATTTGAAGTTGTCTTCATTCTGCACTTCAAGGTTTATATTCTTTATTTCGATTAATTCAAAAACTGTCTCTGTCGCTAGACCAATTGATAAATCTTTATTGTGTTGTGCTGGGTGTCAGGTAGAAGAAATATTAGAATAATCAACTTTACTTTTATGCTTACCTATAAATCCTTTTCTAACTGCTTTTGTAACACAGTACTAGCAGTCACATAATTGATTGCATGGTTCATTAAAAAGTCATTTGTACTGAAAAGCGCAGTGATTTTTTTTCTCCTTTGAAATCAGCAACTACAGTTGGTTGCACAGGTGTTGCAGAATAAATGAGGAATTTACGTTGTCTTCAATACCAACTTTGGACTCAAAAAAAGATAATAAACCTTTCTAACAAGGTTAGACATTGACCTTATTCTGCAGTGTAGGTTATACTTCGAAAAATGTGAGAAAAATTGCAAGGATTAATTACAGAATTACAAGTTGTGGCTATTATTGGCCTAAAGTAAAGTAACTTGGTTTTAGTGATGCAACTATGTTGTTAGACTAATCAAACTAAATGGTCAAAATAAAGCAGGAGAGCATTTTGTTGCATCATACTACTTTTCAGAAAATGCGATTTTCACGACTATTGCATCGTACAACTCAAATATTTTTCCAGCCTAAAACCACTGGTTCATAATATTCTTGCCTTTGTACGTCTAAATCACATAAGAAAAACTGATTTTGAGCTACATGTAAATAACAGACAGGCATAAATCGAATATTATTTTGTAATTCGAGTCCCACAATTAAAAATAAACCACATGCCTTTAAGCCGGAAGGAGATTTCTTGTAGACCAGTGTAATAGCAATTTTGTTAAGTCACGAGTTTCAGACAAAGTAAAAAATAATATAATGACTCTTCTCGTATTATTAAGAACGCTTGTGGCTTCCTTGGTAATTTTTAATTTATCAGTCATTAAACTCTAAGAATTTCCTGTGACCAAAAGAACGATAATACTCTGTTTCAGCATTGTAATAGTGAGAAAACTTTGCATCAAAATTGCCATTATACTACGTCTGCATTAATATTTCAAAATCAATTTCGCATATCCCTTTTCGGTTATCTAACCAAAACAGTTGTTTTAGTTAATTTTAACTTACTCATTATCTATTAAGTTTTACCTTGAAAACCTTACCTAAACTACGGAAGTACAAAGAAAACAGGAAAGCATTGTGACGTCATGTAGATTCCACATAATAATTTACAAGAAAGTCAAGATCGGGGATTTTCAAATTATTTTTATTCAATCTTCCTGTTACTAGCTGTTGTCATCTGCTTACCATCAGTAAACAGAATAGAGTTACTGTAGAAAGTCACGGATTAAATATAAAGAATATATATATATATATGGATCAAGGTCGATATAAGGTTAGTGTGATCAAATTTGAAATAAAAAGTTAACCAGTACAAAATGAATACATGGTCACCTAACAACGAAAGTCTACAACACTTCTAATCCTCTCCTTCCTGTCACAGGGTAAGCTCTCTAGGACCTTGGTAAAAAAAAATTACTGTTTCCATTTTTCGCAAAAAGGATCAATAATATCACGTACACTGTAAAACTATATATCCGATTCAAAACATCATGTCAATAAAGCATAAAAGCTTTATTATGTAAATTATTTTAAACACTAACTGTTTCTTTGGCATATTTCTCTCAATTTAAAGATTAGAAACGAATATTATAAGATGGTACTGCAATAAGTGTATTAAAAAATACACAAACTTTCCTATAATGGTTATGTTGCTTCCTAAACATTAATGGGCATCTATCCATACTTTGACATCTGCTTCTGATAAAATTCTTTGATCTGTCTACTGATTTTTTCTAGATATCACACTGTTTGGCAACTGCTTATTTCCAAAAGGTCCTTTTCTGATTATCTCTTTTACAATACTTTTCAAAAACGTTTAGCCAATATGGCTATATGTCAAATATTCACATTCCATACAATTTACAATACTCCTTATTTCATCATAATTAATTTCCTCAGTAGAAACGGTGTATTTTGAAAAAATAGACTGACCATATTTATGTCATAGAAAAATGTAAAAATAAGGTGTTCGTCAAATCCCTGATAAGTGGTCTTTACTAATTCGATTGAGGAAATCTTCTCGAAACGAAATTTTCCCCTCATGAATTTTATGAGCAACTTCATGTTTAATGACGTGGTTAGCAATGTATATGCCATAATTCAGATTAATTTATTAATTAATCATTATCATTATTAAAGTAAATGACCACATTAACCTCTGTATTCACCTTTGCTATAACCCCTTGCCTTTAATTTTTACATTTATAGATGCAAGGAGCAATGTCCATACAAACTAAATGCATCATTTTTTTCTTCAGCGTTAATATGGAACTTGTATAGTAAAGTGTTCAAATGTAAAATTTCAGTTGTTTCTAAAATTCGTAACAATTACATTACATTACATAAATTTGTATAACTGAAAGAAAATGTCTAATATTTTGATAAGAAATGTTTAGTTATCGATATCTATTTCAAAGAAGGCAATATTTGCTTGGAGTCTTAAGTCTTAAAGAATTTGATGCCTCAGATGGATGGGTCATAAAGAAATTCATTGCCTTTTTCTAGAAAAATTCTGGACTATACTCTTGCGTATCAGATGCAATACAGTTTTGTCGAAGCAAACAACTTCTCCAACTGTTTCATCTAAGCTCAAATAAACACATCAGTATTTTACATATACTGTAAAAACTGCTATCAATGTGGTCCTATTTTGACACATCAGTAAACAAAAAGGAAAAAGGAAAAATATAATGAGAATAGGAAGCTAAAAACTGCCTTAGGGCCGATGTAAGACTATTACACATTGTAAGACACTGAAAATCGTGTAAAATGAGCCTAAATTAAATGGCGGAAATTTAGAGGAACTAATCACTAAAATCTAAAAATTTGAAAAAGCTATTTGAAATCCTTTTATTTAAAAATCATGCCTAATTTCTTAGTAAAACTTTATTTACCTCTTTATGTATTTCTAATGAAAGATCATGGTAAAGTCGACAATCTTAGTGATAGAACGATTGACGACCTATATAAAGTTTTATCTTAGAAAGTTTTATTGAAAAAGTTATTATTTCTTGTAATTCGAATGTGCGTGTTAACTTGAAAATAGTTTCTGAACAGGGTTCACACGTTTCCAGTGATGCATTTACGGACAGTTCTGCAGGCTTGCTTTTTCATCCTTCCATATGTTGACGTCACTTGTTTTGATGAATTTTTGCCTTATATCAGCCTGGATGCACGATAGTCAATAGTCAATTGAAGTTAGGTTCGCCTTTTATTTTGAAATAGTAAAACTTAGGTTTACCAATTTGCTAGTTAACAACATTGTCCTGTAGCTAGTTAGTACAAAAATTCCACTTTCACGTGTTGTATATTATTTTAGATTGAAAGTATTGTCAGTGTAATAAAAAGGCTTCTTGTTATGGCAGTTTAACTCCAGTTAATTCAAGAAATAGCCATCATCTGTATGTTTGCAAATTAAACAAGAAAATTTAAGAAAAAGGAGATGGAACAATGTAAGAGAAAGTATTCATAAATAACATATCGAAAAACATATTCAAGATATAATTTATATTTATTTATATATATATATATATATATATATGTTTGTGTGTGTGTGTTTGTGGGTGAATAAAATAAATATTGTCATATTACTCCATTTACGTCAAATTCGCCACGTTAATCACCAAAGACATTTTGAATAACATCGTTACAAAACATAAGTTGTGTTACATATGTTTCCATTACTTTAGCAACTACTGGATGTGTTTGGAGGACAACGCTATTGTAAATGTTAAGATAAAAAAGGCTCTATACTAATATTTTGATTGATTACATAAATTCTAAGAATAAAATGTTTTACTATAAATCAACTTTGGTATCTATCACGTTTTCANATAATTTATATTTATTTATATATATATATATATATATATATATATATATATATATATATATATATATATATATGTTTGTGTGTGTGTGTGTTTGTGGGTGAATAAAATAAATATTGTCATATTACTCCATTTACGTCAAATTCGCCACGTTAATCACCAAAGACATTTTGAATAACATCGTTACAAAACATAAGTTGTGTTACATATGTTTCCATTACTATAGCAACTACTGGATGTGTTTGGAGGACAACGCTATCGTAAATGTTAAGATAAAAAAGGCTCTATACTAATATTTTGATTGATTACATAAATTCTAAGAATAAAATGTTTTACTATAAATCAACTTTGGTATCTATCACGTTTTCACCCTGGTTAATTAACTCTGAAAGTGACAGAAAAACATTTTCTTCAAACAGAATTAGTGTTCAGAATAGATTTTTATCCTTTTCAGCTTACGGGTTAAATATTAAACTTGTAAACAAATACGGTAAATAAGGTCAGATAACATAAGTTAATAAAATGTCTTGGCAAAGAATCTTGAATTAACTGTCACAGTATGGTTCTCTCCAGCTCATTCTCTTTCTTCAAATAATATTTTCAATCATGTTCGTGCAGTGAAATATTGTCTTACGTTCGTTTACGTCAGAGGTCATTCCCTCGTGTTTACAAGGAAGACGTCGGAATTTTCCAACCAAAAAAAGGCCTGCTTACGTGGATTAGTCATGTACCACTGCACCAATTTGTATCATTCAGTTCTTATCAAATTAACCTTGTTCTTCCTATTATTCATTATTACTTACATAACGGTTAATGCTAATATTAGAGTTGTAGAAGTATATATACGAGCTCAAATGTATTTAAGTTCAGTTGAACTTGAAGCTAGGTTGCGATTGCTTGGTCATAAAATAAAGTTGTTTGATTGTATATTGTCTCAAGACACTGCTATACTATCTGGATTCGTGACATTTTGTTTTTGCATCAACCTGTCTGCTACATTATTCTCCTTTATTTCCAATTCTGCAGGTGCCCTTACAATTGTAAAACTAAGCAAAAAACCTGTCTTTTGCAATCCATTACAACAGGAAAAGACTATGTTTGTCCCACTTTTAAAGCCTTTTGTATCTTCGGTTTACAAAGCTGTGATGTGGTATGAGAAATGTGACCAATATCAATATTACCTTTATTATTTCCTGCGCCAGTGCTTCTCTATGGTCCTAAATTTCAAGGTCTTAAAAGTGAAAACTGCGTCAAACAAAAGAATTAAATAATCTGTTTCCACCCAGTGTCAAGTTATATGTACCAGATGTACACTGTTTGATTTCAAGAACAACAATGTGTTCGACCAAATTTCAAAAGAGAAAGGGGCGTTCTTGAAGGGTAATCTACTTTTGGAGGCTATTTATCACTGTGAGTCATAATAAAAGGTAGGTAGTAAAGCCTGAAAATAGTTAAAAGACTTAAGTACCACGTTACTAATAGTTTGTTTGAGTGATATTATTTCGACATAATAACAGCATTATACAGGCACATTACCAAAAGGAGGATAGGGTGGCAATGTGGGAAAAAGAAGCCACGCCTAAATATTTTGCCTTCGTGAATTTTATTCTATCCAAAATTTTTCTGCTCCTAGAACCCATGAAAAATATCCTGTCATTGTAATATATTTCTGTAACGTGTGCATAGTTCACAGTTAACTGCAGTACAATGAGCACAGAAGGTACTTATGTCTAAGTAATGTAAATCAGATTTGTGGTGCTGTGAGATCTAGAGGAGCTGATAGGCCTCGTTTTAAACAACCCACTCATAGCCAAATTTCTGTTGTTGAAGTCTGAAGTATGTTTTAGAATATTTTCTTTTAAGATGTGCGATACTCGCCTTTAACTTGTTAAATCAAGATACACAGCATATGTAAAATTCTTCATGCTTCATCACTGACAGTTTATTTGCTTTACAAAACTTCAATACCCATAACTTCTTTTTCCCAAGAAACACCATAGTTTGGGACTCCTATTTAGCTCTTTCCTCTTGTCGAACCAAATTGAAAAAGAATTGAAATAATATGTTAATACACTTCTTTTAGTCCATCAAATTGCTTTTTCTTATTTCTCCCTCATCCTCTCTCTCTCTCTCTCTCTCTCTCTCTCTCTCTCTCTCTCTCTCTCTCTCTCTCTCTCTCTCTCTCTCACACACACACACACACACTCACTCTCCCACTTACTCTTTCGTTCAAAAATAGCTCACTGTGACGGCATAAGTACATTACAAAGTTTCTATCAATGAACCATTAGGCAAGCAATCCGATTCACTTAATATAAATGGAAAACCCAAAATTGGTAAGGAAAGGTAAAATGAGAATGTTAGCTTGCAGAGCCGTCCATTAAACTGTTATGGTTTTATTTGTGTTTAACATTTACGCTCCTATGTTTGAATATATTAAAATGTGGATACCCTTACAGCATCATATATTACAGCAAAACTAATTACAAAATGACGTAGTTAGGAGAGTGAGGATGTGGTCAATCCCTCTTTGTTTAGAATTTCATTGGGTATTATTCTATTCTTATGACCATGTCACCACATACCACGTTATTAATATAGCTATGGCCCGTTAAACATTGTGTAAAGATATACAGTGAGATAAACTAAATATATAAATGTATTTCATAATCGTAATAGTTTATTTTGCGTTATACACTTGATGCTAAATTTGTCTTCTTTGATACTGATGTTAGCAAAAATATAATTACCCTTATTTTAGCATAAATTTTAAGTTTTGTACAATGTAAAATTTAGAAAATCAAAAACATTGAAACTTTGCAAAGATACTAAATAAATAGTATTTGTACCACCTCCAAAAACAAAATTAATACTGTAATGTACTTAATATTACAGAAAACGGTTGAAAAGAATATGGCGCCAAGTTTGATTTTTGATTTGGGATATTTCATTACACTATTGCTTAAAAGCTTGCAGTTCACTGGCCTCAAATAAAATGTTTCTACCCATTGCGGCCTAAACTGCCAAGTGTTTTGTTTTATTCTCCGCTTTTTAGATTGGAAGGTAATGTTTTCTAATACCCTCTATCTAAACCTGTTTAAAAATACTCTTTTTTTTCCGGTAATTAAATCTTTTAAATAATATTTATATATTACATATGTATAAACGTAAATATACACGAATTTTAATATTAAAATTTATAAACAGTAGATGGTATCATCGTGCAACTTTGCATTGAGATTTATGCAGAAACAAATCAAAACACTTTGCAATGCATATTTCTATGATTGCTTTACCTTTATCATTGGCGTTCAGTGAGCATTCACGCATATATATAGTATATACAGTAAATATATAAAGTATATATAGAGTATATGTTTATATTTATACATATATATATATATATATATATATATATATATATATATATATATATATATATATATACTGCATGCTATGAAAATAATACTTACGTTCACCATGCTCGATATCAAGCAGATCAGGCGTCTTTCCCAATGTTGACATGAAAATGACCTTTCCTATACTTCTTCTTGGGTACTCTCTACATTTCATGCATTTGACCTTATTTGTACAGTAAAATTCATGTATATACTTAACGACTAATCATGGGTAGTCTTTGTCGAAACTTAAAGACCCTCCTCATTAATTTGTAGCCTTAATTTTAACTAAAAACATTCTTAAATGATATCTAATCACGTTAGACAGCCAGTCATTAAAACGTTCCTGTTGTCTTCGATCTGCTTTTGTCTTTGTCTTTTAGTGAAGACCTCTTAACTTGTATTTTTTACTTACTTCAGTATTCAATATATACTGTAGTTAGAAGAAGGCGAGAAACCCGTCGAAATGATTCGAAGTCTAGGTTTTCTTCTGTAAAGCAGATACAAAAAGGATTTTTTGCAACAAAACATTACACTGTTTCGGTGGTATACTATACTACTATGGTAGTAGTTGGTGGACTAAACAATTTTTTACTTTAGTGAAATTATAGTCCTGGCCAGGATCTCCAGTTTCTGTATTTTGTGTACAGGAGACTTTACTTAGTCTGCATTATAAAATTTTATACCGATTTATACTTGGGATATCAGGAACAGATATGTTTTCCTAAAAGCTTGTATCACCTTTAACACGTTTGTAGACTGGGTCAGACAGTAATACTTGCCTTGGTGAATTTCCACAATTAGGTAGCTGTGTAATTTAGGAAAGCAAATTGAGGTAATATACTGTTTAATTGCTAAAACCGTCGGTGCGTCTTCTTAAGTGATTTTTAATTTACTGTGAGGCTGTCAAAGTGTTTCAGGCAGAAAATCCTAAGTTTACAACCTAAAACACTTGCAAGAAAAGCATTTCCATATTACATTAACCCCCCACCACCACCTAAAAAAACCCTACTTGATGACAAAGAAATGACCTGGTTCTGTGCTGCATTTATTGAGGTGGAATATCGTTTAGGTATCAATATCATAAAATTTAGGAATACCAGACAGAGATACAACAAAGTGTGCAAATGGTAAAGCTTTTGAGAATGTTATTGCCAGCATCATGCTGATTAAATCTATTAATATGCAAGAATAATAAGACGCCAATCCAAGAGAATAGATATAGATAAGAGAAGCACATTGACTGTCATAGTCAGCTTATAATGAAATATGACATAAGGACACTTCACATAGTGAATTTACTGTAGATCGATCTATTCACCTTTGTTATTTTTGAAGTTTGGTCTATCTTTTTAGTGTTGCATTGGGGATAGCTTTTCTCTAGGAAAGTAGTTTAATAAGTACAACAATAAATGTGAGTAAATCGGCATCAGCATGTCTGTGTATATCTGTGTGTTCTAGAATACCACATAGTGTCATTCTTAGTTTCAACCGAATTTTACCTCGTTGTACCTCAAATGGCGAACAGAGGAAAGTACTGAACCCTACTTAAACCTAACATTGGTTTTATTTTATATGAAACCTAGTCGAATTTCTGTTACGTGTTTGCTAACATATGCTTCAAAGTCATAACTCTAATACAGTGATTTTCTTATTGACAGAAAAGAAATTTAATCCACAAGAATCATTGTTGGTCCCCTCAAATTGGCAAATTTATTGTACCTCTCTACATCTAGGGAATATTAAGCAGTACTACCATTTTATCTACAAGCTCAATAATAGCCTCAGAGATTTGATCAACGCCGTGACCATTAAGACTATAATAAACTTGAATAGAAAAATGGCAAGAAATATAACTATGAGTTAGGATACAATGATTTTGATAATAAACGTTGGTTTAACTTTTTGTGTCTTTCTTTCATGAAGATACGCTCACATAATTTGGAGGCAACAAGCCTGTAGTCAAACAACATTTTTACATTTCTACGGCAAGGAAATGTTAAAAACTGTTTCTCATCTATTTCCAACACTTAAAACATTTTTAGAATACTCCACTTCTATTTTTTTATAATAAATAAAAGCAAGACATTTTGAAGCATAAAAATATAACAAATATATGCATAGATGTAAGAGCTTTATCGTGTCATTGGTCGTAAGCTTTTTCCGAGCAAGCCTGGCGATGGGAGAAGTATCTCTCAAAACGTAGCTTGGAAAAAGATGACTCATGACATGATAAATCTTTTACCTCTGTGGCTTCCTCTGAGTCCATAAAGTTCAGAATCTAGAGAATAAACATAATAAAGAAGAAACAAAAATATCTACATGTTATATTTTTAAATATTGCAGAAATATTATGCTATTTCTGAGATAACCAGTATGTCGGCACATCGATGCAAGAACAAAATCGCTCGATAAGGAAACAAAACATGTTACTTTTAATATGTTTTTTATTTCAATTACATATGAAACCAAGATCTAACCACTTTGTTCGCCCTTAAAAGGAATCGATTGATACACTCAACGTGTCACCAACACCAAGAATAATTGAAACAACTGGGCGTTAAAGCTGATTTTTCAGAAGTATTTTAACGTTTTTGAATAGAAATCAAAATCAAAACTGATATCCTCGTCAGTAGGATTAATTGTATAAACTGTTGTGGGTTTCTGCAGGTGATAATATTCAAATTTGCAATTTGATTTAAGTTACACTATCAGAGCTGTGATTACTCTCCATGAAACTCAAGTTTATTTCCAAGTGTCTTTTGGAGTTAATCAAACACCATGGACGTAAATCTGCGAGAAAAGTTTTAAGTACATTATTTAGTATTTCGAACAATTCTTTTTTAGCTGTTGTCACATAAAATTCATAAAAAGCAGTATTAAATACACATTGTATTTGAATAACAAAATAATACCTGTTATCTCTTTTGTTTTTATGTGTTAACTGAAGTAATTACAAAAACATCCAAAACTCATTTGAGGTTTGTTTGGTTTCACTTTCAATGCTTGTCTAAGAACAACGGCTACCCCCTTTACTTTACGTCAATAAAATTCCTCCTGACAAATTCGTCATTATTTGTAATTATTTTTCCATCATTCAAAAAACTACTGCAACAATAACTAATATGTTCAATCTATTCTTTAAATTTCTGATACCATCCTGGGTAGGGTAGCTTTCACTAGCTAATTAAAAGCAAATTTGAAATTGCTATAAGATACAGAACTTACTTTGTTTTCAAATAACTCTCTTTTTTTATCATACGTTTACAAAATTAATAGAGATAATTTACAAGAAGCATCAACGGCCAATGAGCGACAAATATGAGTTTCAATTATTTCATTTGGCAGAAAGTTATCACACCATACAATAGACTACAATCAGCAGGTTTTTAGCTTCCATGTAGCATCTGTCATTTGCCTGTTGACATGAAGGACGATAGCGGCTCAGTGAATTTAGTACCTGTTATCAACAGGTCAATCCATTTGAGTCAACAATCGAGTCCTTTGGATTAGATAACAAACTTTTCAAAGAAACCGCTAGAAAGGAGACCGTGACAGTGTAAGATTTTTAAAGTTTACTATTTGTTATGTTTTCTTCGTTTACATTTAACTTGGATAAAAGTTTATTTTGAAGCTAAACTCTTTCAACTCAATGAAGGTGGCTTAGTTAGCCAGGTAATCAAGTTTAAAGCAAGATATTAATCAAGTGGAGGATTTTTGTATTTCAAATTTAAGGATAACCTTACCTGGATGCAAAATAATACCTCATTTGAAGAAATAAACAAGAAGCAGCGAAAAACCGTCAAATGACAATCACGAGGTAATTTTTAGTCACTTTTTCCAAAAAGTTGAACGAAAGCTTGTTAAACCCTGTTGTTTTAATTAGTTTAGCAGTATTTTGTCTGCATTACTGCAGTTGATTGTCAAAATTACAACTTCCAAACTACTTTCGCTTAATCTTCTCTTCAATTCAAACAGAATGTCAGCTTAATAATCAGCTAAAATCGTTGAACAAATAACACTTTTATATTAATACTACTTTGTTTTAAGCTCAAGGTTGTGGTGAAAAAAAACCTAAGCTCCTTTACAAAGAAATGAAATAATAATTGCTAGACCAGCGAGTTTAATAAAGGTAGTTTATCCGTTGAAAAATCTTCCAAATTTTCCTTGGTCACTTTAAAATGTCAGCTGAATTTCAGAAACTTCGGGGGAAAACTATAAATTTCATAATGAAGTGAATATTGTATAAATTCATAGAGCTTAATTGCAGTATTTTTTAATATGTTGTTAAGGAGGAATATTTTTCTCTGGAAATATTTCATGTGTTATGAAAAAATTTTGTTTCAATAACGCTTTAAAAAGAGTTACAATCAAGTGATTTTGTTGCACTGTATACACATAGTCATTTTAATTTTATTTGAAAAGGAGAGTAGTAGATAGTTTACAATGACTTTACTTGAAATAGAAAGTAAATTTTAAAGCTTTCACACGATAGTGAGAATATGCATTAAGATTGATTACAAATTATGAAATAATTAGAAATGACTCGATCGAGAAGCATCACAAATCAAGTATGGTTAACGGGACTTTGTTCATAAGATAATAAACGGAATTCTTATTCTAACTGAAATTATCAGAAGAGAAAAGCAGATATAAGCCAATGCTAGCATCAATATTAATTAATTGACATAGTCTCTGGAGTTTTTTAGGCTCTGACAATGGATCATAAACACAGATGTCTTAAATGACGCTTACCAAGACCGTACCACAATTAACATTCGAAGCAATTTTTTTTTTTCATGTTTCAACTGCAGCAAGACTGATCGACATGTTAACCGTATACTTTCCCAATTTGTTCAACTTAAAATATATTTTAAATAATTTAGTATTGTTATGTTTCGTAATTTAGAATTTATTTTCAAAGTAGGTAAAGCAATAAATACTTACCGCTATCTGAAAAAAAAGTATCATTTACATAGTGAGACCATGATAGAAATGTTTAAATGCAATTTTTATGATCAAAATTTAATAAACACCGTAAATTTTGTTGCTTTCTTTCGAGTAAAGCAAAATTATATAAATAAGCCTTATTTGATGTCTTTACACAACACCAAATAACCTAAATCAATCAATTAATCAATACAGCTCCAAAGCTGATATTATCATCTATTTTATAAGTAGATACCTACAGAGTGTGTTTGGTAACGTGAATATATATAGATACATAAGATAAAATATGAAAAATAAGAACTATGATTGCAACTAATAGTTTCACAATATTTCGATCATCAGGCATATATATATATATATATATATATATATATATATATATTAAAAATCAGTTGATGTCTTGATGGTAGAAGGAAAGAGAAAATGAGGACGGCCGTGCAAATACTGGCGTGACAACGTTTACGTTTGGTCACAGTTAGCTTTAGACCAACTTAATATTGTAACGAAAGAGCATAATCAATGGAAAATACATTCGCATGTTATTGGGCAATCAAGTTTAACTGGAGACAGCGTCACATGATGATGAATCAGTTGATTTCATAGATAGAAAAATGGACAGAAAGATAGATAGAGAAATATAGAAACAGAGAAATAGATTGACAGATAGGTAGATTTATATATATATTTATATATATATATAGATAGATAGACAAATAGAAAGATAGATAGATAGACAAATAGAAAGATAGATAGATAGATAGATAGATAGGTAGATAGATAGATAAATCGATCCACTCATAGGCAATTCTTCCGCTATTACTGACACTTTCCAGGTTTTTGCATATCAGGTAATCCTTTGCTTTACAAATGAGCTTGTAAATTTTGAACAGTGGTTGATAATCTCTTAGGAGATTTACTTTCTAAGTAGCTTGATTGACCATTTCTTTAAGTTTTCCAAACTTATTTATTCATTTCTTCTTTCATACTTTATGTCTTTGAAAAAAAAACCTGTTTTTACCTGTGTGGACTTCTTGTTCAATTATAGGTAGTTTGATTTTTTTGACAATTAAATTTTGGCTTCAATCTTCTTCCAAAATGTCTCAATCGCTTTTACTACTTGATGCTAAAAGAGGTGCTTTTTGTCTATCGATTTATCTACGTATATATATATATATATATATATATATATAATAACATTTACCTTATTTTTCATAACATCAACGTTTTAACTGTCAATTCTCTCTGCACATCCTCTAAACTGTGTCTCCTCTATTAAACCACCAGCCAATTATTAGAGTTTATTGTCACAGCTAATAATTGAATACGCAAATATCATCTTACATTGCTTCTTAAGAAAAAAAAGACAATGATACCACAAAAATTAAATAGAAATTACCTTCTTAATGTATAATAATGTTATATTCATATGGGCTGCTGAACCATTCTTCGTCTACTTCAAAATTATGCTTGTTTAATAGTAGCTACTATCCAAGTAGAATGATGACAAAAATATGTTCATTCCCAATTATTTTCTCTACTTTTTTCTTACAACATCATTTCAATTGTTTTCTTTGTGACTATATTTAAAATTATATCAATACAATTGAATGGTAATATCTACAATCAAATATTCTCTCCTATACTTTTCCTATATCGTCAGGATCACTATAGGATGATGTTGCTCTTTCTATTTCATCGTGTTTGCATAGCATAACAAGCTTTACCCAATTATTGATTTCAGATAATTCTCAAAATTTTATGACTGTATACTACACTTTCTACAAGTAATATTGATTTCGCCTTTAAAGCTTGTTCTGCTTTAGCTATATTTAATTTCAATTTTTTCCACATATGTTTGCTTTCAAAATGTTGTTTGCTTGAAATGTTTTAAACATTCATTACCTGTTTATTTGTTTGTTGTCACACGAGGTAGACTGACATCCAACAGCTATTACTTTGCTGTTTATTTTATTCTTCCAGGATGACTATTGTTTTTAATTTTTCAGGATCAAATTTATACTTTTACTCTCAAAATTTAAATGCCTTAAGTGAAAGAAGGTTAATACTTTAACAGAAACAAAGTTCCAAAATCGTCTTGCTATAAGAATCAAAATATATACTGCTGATGGTTTGTTTAAAATTTGCCAGTTGCCGAGAACGTAATAAAAACATTTTCTTATTGCGGATTTAAAAATGTGATATTTGTCGTAAAAGAATTTGTAAAAGAATAGAATAACATACCCCAATAACAGGAATACTCAAAAGTCAAAATGAGGAATTTCAATGAAAACGATTTAATGGTGGAAGAAGAAAACTTTCCAGTCATAAATTGTAACAACACTTGCTAGAATTGATTTTAATCAAAGATCAAAAAGTGAAAAAGTCTTCCAATAACAGTATTATGAGAAAAGCATATAGGTATGCACAGTCAAAGATTGATGCTGAAGAAATCTTACAAGATTTTAGTCCAAGTAAAGGAGATTAGAAAAAATATTGGATAACAAGAAAATATCTTTTCACCTCCCTACTACAGAAGCCCAAAAATCAAGCGATAAAGGTTTATTCCTGGTTTTATGTAAGACATTGTCAAAAACAGTTGTTTTAACCATATCACAGCAATGGATCAGACTGCCACATGGCACTATAGCTTATACAACAATACTATGACCGAGAAAGAAAGTAATTACTATTTCCTAGTATTCCGACTAACATCAATTTGGACCGATACATAAGTTATCTTTCTCGGCATTGATATCCAACGTTTAGTATAGATGTTGGGACCCCATAGAGGATCAAAGTCTCATAAAAAAGAGGAGCCTTTGGCCAATACCAAGTCATTTCTCAAAAAGCAGCCTCCATTGTGCCCTCATTTCCCAGTTTATTAACTTTGACTAACAACCTATTACAAAATACTCCAATTGTTTTGTAAATGACACCTTTATTTCCTTACTACCATTTTACCACATACATATTTAGTTACTAAATAACATATACGAAACAAATCGTAGTGGAAAAGACTTTAAGATTACCAGTAAAATTTACAGGTTAAAAGTGATCAATATCACGAAACAGGCTTTCAGAGATGGAAAGTTTAGTCTTTTGAACCTTTTCTCCTTATTATATATATATAGTAATATTAGTAAAGTATACCAATGTTCACTAAGAGTGCTCAATGTTTCCAGAGCGTTTATAAATCCAGTATAGCATACAAAATGGATAGACAAATTTAGCAGTTACTACTAGTTTCATGTTTTCTTAACAATCTTCAAACTGCAATGAATTACTACAACATTTCGTGTATTATAAAGATGCATAGTAATTATGGAACACTCAATAGAATTATGGAACACTCCATAGAATTATGGAACACTCAAGAGAATAAATTTATATTGTATAAATGAATAAAAGTATACTCAAGGGCACACATAAAGTTACAAACCTTAAGACATACTTAGGCAAACAATCAAGAGAATAAAGTATTCATTTATATTGTATAAATGAAGAAATGAATAAAAGTATACATAAAGTTACAAACCGTAATGCATACTCAGGCAAACAATCAAGAGAAAAAAGTATTCATTTATATTGTATAAATGAAGAAATGAATAAAAGTATACTCAAGGGCATACATAAAGTAATACATACTCAGGCAAACAATGGCTATGCACGAGGTCAATTACATACCGCGCACTGACAAACAATGTCGCTTCCCCTCGCGTGGGAGTGTGTAAAAATGTTCATAGCATGATAGGTATTATGCATACGGGGTCTATTTGACATTACCGATAATATATTTATTACGGTGGCGACATTTACTAATCAGTTCGTTGCGTTTATTCAAAAGCTGCTCAGAGTCTGATTTTATTATGCATATTTTTTCGCATAAGCACAAGTCACAACGTCTAGTACCACAAACATAGGGGAATGTTTTAACAGCTATTGACCAATTAATTTTAAACGGTGCTTTATCATCCTTTAGTTTCCATACTAACTTAGAAAGTTCGGTATCATTCTGGTAGGAGCGATTACGGAACGATTTAGTGTGGTTGTTGTATCGATATTTAAATTCGCTTTCTGATGTGCCATAATACGTAAATAAATTATCTTGAGTAACTACTTCAGCTTTGTACACAATGTTTGTAGATAAACAACTACCATTGAGAGGACAGTTCTCCTTATTCCTGCAGTTGCAAGGTCTTGTTTCTTCTTTGAACTCATTATTAATAATTTTGTTGTTATGCTTTTTAATTATGCGTGACATGTTAGGTGTACAAGAATAGCTTAACTTAAGGGTGTTGCGATTAAATATCTTGTGCAATTTGTTATCTTTTTGGAAATGTTTGTTAATTAAACTCAAGAAAGTTTTACCAATGTTAGATTTCACATTTCTGCCAAAGGGTGGGTTAAACCATATTACGTTTCTCAAGCGTTGCCTGCGTGCTTTGACATCATCAGTAGCTCGGCTAAATGTAAGGTCATGCTGGAAACCACTTTCAACCAGAGACTTTTCGTAGATATCTTTAACTTTATTAAATTCTTCCTCGTTACACGATAAGTCAGATATGCGTTTCATTTATTTCAATGAGAATTTTTGTCAACAAGCACCCATTAACAATTTAGAATGGGAAAAAAATGGGAACCATTATATCATCAGCTCAAGTTATAGCTTTTTCGGCCGCATAGTTAAGCCCCGCAAGTTTATAGGGCTATTTTTTGCCCTCGGTTCCTGTCGGCAAATGGGGGGGGGGGAGTTGACACAATTTATTTCTACTGTTTTTTGCCGTTTGCTTTGCATTCTTTCTACCTCTAAAGCCTGCAGATGTAAATAATGATTTCCCATGACCATGGCCAATTACAAAATGCTAGAGAAAATAGCGACGTGTTAAAGGTATTAGATGGTTACTTGCGGTTTTAAAATCCGTTTGACCTGGAAGGACAGTATTCCTGACATCTGCTTAATATAACAACTAGCAAAATAGCTTCTAAAGAAATCAAACTGGCACTAATACATTTGTAAAAACGTCTTGACAAAACATTTGGTAAAACAGGGTTAAGATTTTGGATTTGGAATGCAACAAAAGGAAGAGAAAACAGTTTCAAATTTCACAAAAAGGAAAGAAACCTCACTTATTTGGCAAACATTTCTTCTCCCCTCTTCATCCTATCCTGAAAACAAAGTATCTATACAACATTTAGAGCCAAGCTCATTGTATCTGCATCACCATGAAAGCTGTCTGTTGCAGTTTAATAATTTAATAAACTAGAACACCATGCAAGAACGTCAAAGAACAAAACATGTAACAGGAAATTGATTCTAACAAACATACCTGGAAGAGTGTCCTAGGTATCCGCTAGTCCAATAATATCTTCTTATCTTTGGGGAAGTCATCGGGTGTATACAATTTAGCACTGTTGAAAAATTGCAGGCTCTTTTTGACGGAACAAAGTATTTGCAGAATCGTTATTTTGATTGGTATGATGCCATCAATAATTTATACGTCAATTGTATTCCAGAGCGTTGATTTTACACAGATAAACAGTAAGAATAATAACTGGATAGTTAACTGAAACTACAAAGCATCTTAATCAGCCTCTGATGAGCCAAAGGACCTGATTAAGATAAAATCGATTTGGTAACTGGAAATATTCCATGCCAGTTTGAAAGACCACCTGAAGCTAAAATATCATTTTGGTGCAATACCATTCTATTTCTATTTTTTTCTTTCTGGATTAAAAAAGACATAATCAGTTCAAATCACTAACTGGTGTCATTTTTGTCTGTACTTTGGTAAAAGGCACATACACGTCAAAGGTTGGTTACTATGTAGCATGTGAATTCCAAATACAAGTAGCCGTTGAAGTTATGTAACAAACTTTTGCTATAAATCTCGAATTAGCTGTGCGTATAACCTCTGTCTGTCTGTCTGTCTCTCTTTCTCTCTCTCCCTCTCTCCCTCTCGTTTCCATATCCATTCCAGACGTTGGCATGGTTCTTCACAGATTCCTATCTCTCATCATAGGTAACACGTAGAGCTCTAGAAGGGCAAAAAGGGCATTTTCAGTATTTAAAAATGATATTTTTTACAACTTTCCAGCTAAACTAATGAACTTGTACTGGATAGTTTTCCAAGAGTCTCTGGCATCCCTTACAAGCTGCCATATGGATCTGTAATCTTTATGTAAATGTCTGTTTCCGTCTCGTCTGATCAAACCATTTCGTTGACATTAACAAATGTGAAATGATGGAAAGTAGAAGTTTGAATACACCCTTGTAGAAAAATCATGGTACTAGGAGCTGCATTTCAAAATTACTCAATTTAGTGCTACTTTTATGTGTTTGTCATGCCATTCTATGCCAGAACAACATTGTGTATTATGTTTTCTCCAACACATTGCATATAAGACAAAACTGCAATAATCAGTACAAATTTGTGGTGGCTGACTGGCTGACGATCAGATTACAATGCAAAACATTCCTTTCTCGAAACTCATCCACGCCCCTAAGAATATTCTGCTTCATTGATTTATCCTTTATGAGTGATACTACTGCGTTTATAAATGTTTTCTGATAATACATTCGGGGAGAGAAGAAAACAATAAAAACAATAAAAAGTACGAACAAAGAAATAAGTAAAAAAAGTAAGAAGTAACCATCTGCACTCACGTGGCTCTTGGTTTTGTTAAGAGTGACATTTATTAAGAAAAATCAAATTCATTCAACATTGCTTCAAATTCGGGAATCAATCACAATAAATCTCTGCTCAATTTTTCAAGTAAAAAATTTAAGTGCTATGCTACCAAAATGTCAATACTAATGCTAGAAATAAATTAGTACAATAATGTTCTGTGTTATATTATGTAAGAATATCAAATAACCCAAATCAGGTGTAATATACAAGAATGCCTTGTATAGTGCTAATAATACTAATCCTTGCTAATTATAAAGAATAGTAAGAACGTTTTAAAAGCGCAAATGTTTTGCTACCAAAAGGAAACCGGTAAATTCCCTAACTAATCAGTTCATTTTTTCTCTCGAACTCGTCTAATCAAGCCGGTTTTGAACGCAGATGCAACAACTCTGCTAATCACCTTACCGTACTTTATTTTGTTGAGATGGATTCTTTTAAGACAGACGGCAAGGATTCTTGATTAGTTCACTCAAATGATCAACAGCACCGATCAATGTGCAGCACAAGCACTTAAGGTTTAGTTAAAATTCAACTTCCTTTTCACTGCTCAATTTCTCTTATTCATGTCATATTAAAAAAGTCTGCCGCCCCTCAAAAAAAGTTTTCACTAGCATGGTTAGTTGTATTTTGCTACTTAGGAAAGAAATAAGCAAGCCTGCCTGTTTTTGTCTAAGTACACTACGAAATGGATATTATACAAAAATTTTTTTAAATTATTGTTGTAAAGTTGTAAGAACATGCCAGTTGTACAACACTTGCCACCCAGCTAAATTTTTTAAACCTTTAAAACTTCTTCTCCGATATTTTTATCACAGATTTGCTTCGTTAGGTATCATTATACAGAAATGGTTTAAAAATACAGTTTTGAACTGGTACGATGTATCATGCTTAATTCTTATCAAATACAAACGTTTATATATATATATATATATATATGTTTGTGTGTATGTGTGTTTTATTTTATTTTAGTTTAGATATTTGGTTTATTCATTTATTTTTTATGTATGACTATCTTTCCAATTATTTATCTCTTAGGCTGTCCAACTCTTTTTTAATGCTCAATACTACATTCCAAACAGATCTTGCTAAAGCTATACTTCACGTAGGCAGGGAGCTTCAGTATTTTACCTTTAATGACATAGTTGTGTAATGGTGATATGATGATTTATGTACATCTTCTGTCTTACTATGATCTAAAAGTTTGGTTTAGGTAATAAGTTGCATATTTGGAATTCAAAAAACTTAAGCTTTGTGTTATAATAGAAGTAAAGTTGATATTAAACTATACTTGAATTAATAATCTTTATTAAAAATGAATTAAGTATGTATGCAATAAAAATCATCTGACAGATCTTGGTAACACTATGACAGAAAAGTTTATCAATGGCAAAATGGTTTATAAATAGGGAAAGCTGATGTATATACATATGGAGGAGAGAAAAGTGGTTAGATTTAAGTATATGATGAAGTTACAAAATACATGTTTTATGTACCAAGGATGTGGAAATTGGTTTCACAAACCTACGACAGAAAGTTAAGTCACGAAGGCACTTGCCTGACAAAAGTATTGAAAACAACTCTCTGTTCCTGCTCATTGTGGGAAAACACAGCATATTCCAATTGAGCTCTCTTACCTCTATTACAAATCGACTCTTAGTGGAATCGAAAACAAAGCTTAATATATGCCTAAGTTACCCTTTTTCACTCCACCTTCAAACAATTTTAGACATATGTATTTTCGTGCTTGCTTAGACAAACCTTGTCTTTTTTTTAGGTCCAGAAAGAACCAAAATTGTTTCTTATCTGAGCAATATTAATTGCTTTATATTTCCCTCTCTATTAGTAAGTTTCATATTTTGCCACCATAGAAATCTTAACAACGGCGATTAATTTAAGGTATTGTGATGTCTAAACCAAATTAGATATTAGTTTTGCCATGTGACTAGACTGAGATGATAGGTCTATCCAATGCAACCAGTAACTGACTTCAACACATAAATTTTAAATGTGATATTGAATTAAGAGAAACGACTTCGTGAGATTTTATAGTATAGCGCCTCACGCTATCTTCAATATATGTATTGTGTTATATTCAAAAAGGCCTAATATTTGTGTTCAGATTTTAGCATGCAAATTAACAGCAACTGCTGGACACTTTTTTTTTACTTCTGAGAACAACCAGCAAGGAATATCACCCCATTCAGCAATTGGAATATTCAATAAAAAGTCACTTATTGATTTTTGACGTACATTAGCAACATCTTTAAGTGTGGCACATTTTATATCTCTACTGATGTTGTTCTTAAAAATGCAACTTGTCTGCTTGATCAAAGCATTTTTAACTTCATTTCAGATCTTTCTAAATGATACCAAACATGTCTTTTTTATTTAAATGAGCTAAAGGATGTTTATTACAGCTTGTAATAGATTGACAGTTAAGAATTGATTTTTTAGATAACAAAGTGAGATTTTATATACACCTCAACGCAGTTTTGTTATCTTGTTGTTCAAGACCAATTTCAATATCTTATTATCAGGAAAAGTCAATTTTTAATAGTTTAGTTAGAGTGGGCGTGATCTTTTCTCTACGGTGAAGTCATGTCTCTCTGGATAGAAGGTTTTTCTTGCTACACAAATTCATTAAACTGGATGGTCGTCTAGTTCAATTGGTCTTCACACCTTTTTTTCCTTATATAAATTACTTTATCAAATAACAAATGGATTACTTGTGTAAGATATATAAAACTCCTTAGACCTTCTGACAACAAAAATCTATTGTAGATTTCATTTCATGTGTTAGTTTGTAGTTGATACGTTTATTGTTGCAGGGGACTTTTCTGGTGTGTACACTTCTCAGTAATTTATTATGTAATAAATATTTTTGTTTATTTTCTTTCACCTCACTATAATATAACTGGTCACTCAAAAAAAGAATCTACAAAAATGTTCAGATAAGACCATGAAAACCAAAAGATATAGGAAGGAAACTAGCTATTGACGCTTGATTTAAATTTATGTAACTTGTTATAATCAGGTCGTGCCTCTATTGAAGAAGGAGGGGAAAGGGAGGTAAACTCGAACTCAACAGGTCCTAAGGTGGCGGATAGGGGAACGAATTCTAGATAGAAAGAGTAGCAGTGGAGCAGTTGCCCTTTGGCAAGATATGGCACTAGGAACCCACATTGCCAGGATTATGGTGAAGGCGTTGTAGCAACAAGGTGAATCTACCCTGAAGCAAATGAACCTGCAGCTTAATGATGCATAGCATTTGCTTTTTAGCAACAAATCGAATAAAAACTTTAAGAGTACTCGTTCAATTTAATCAGCGAAATACTGTCCACAGATGTAGTGGCAAAGTATACATATTCGAGATCTCGCGATCGGAAGATCCATGAACACTCATAACTCCAAAGAACACAACCATATCACATTGTTAGTCGCGCTGATTACCAAAGAGCCTGCTTTGGAGTGATTGGACAGGCTCCGTAACTCAAAAATTAGCTACTACCTTGCAATATCAATTACTAAAATGTAAAATAATTGTTGTATTATCAAATTTAACTGTACAAAAACTAAAGGAAGAATCCCAGAAAATATAGTTAGTCCAATCTGCCATCAACTATAAACTGGATATAATCATTATCCAAGAACATCGACAATAATATGAAAATGTAAATAAAAAGAACCTACTAGTTCCGGACTGAAATGTACCTTAATTACTTTGTCCGCATTAAAAAATCAATCTAACAGTACCATTTCGAGAATTTGGCTCCTACTTAGTCTACTACATTCAGCAGCTCTTACACGTGTCTAGAAAAATTATTTAAGAATTACCAATTTTTAGTATTAAACAATATGTGTTGCCTTGACAAAAAAATTCAGAAAAATATAGAAAATTGTGAATTTAGATTAGCCTAAAGAGATCTCAATCATAACTCTATTTTACCTTAGTCAATAAAATATAAGCAAAGATCGTTCTTAATTGGAAAGCATATAACAGTTTCCATGGTGTTTCATTAGACTATCCGAATTTTCTGCATTTCAAAAATGACAGCGAAGTGCAGTTTTATTATAGCCTTATACAATCGCTTTGAAGCCTAGCAGGAAGATAGTAGCTGAATAACCAGTAATGACAAATACAAGACCTTTATTAAAACTCATGAAGAACCCTAAAAGTATGCACTCCTGTCAAACCAAAGCGAAAAGACAGAATACCCTGGGAGAACAAAACCGTAATTGTGAAACGCACATTTCTAAGAAAGATTGAACAAAAACCCTTTCAAATAAAGTAAAACATTAAAAACCTTAGAAATATCTGGACGAAGCATAGAGCACTGAAAAAAAGATGTGCGTTCAGCAACAAACTGATGAAATACATTCTGCAGAGAGGAACCAGAGATCTTCTTTGGCGTGGAAAACTATAAACAGCATCAGTGGAAGGAAAAATCCACTCAATCAAGAATAAAGGCTACATCCCAGGAAGAAACATTAAGCAAAAGGAAGAACCATTGTAAAACTTGCTGGGTAGCACCCCTCCAACAAAGACCAATCCATACCTAGAATTGTAGACTATAAACTTGTCATCAAAAAAGGTAATATTTGTTTAGGTGAGCTTGAACATGTCATAAAAATTTTTTAAAACAACGAAATATCTGGAATTGTTGAAATACCTAGCGAGGTTTGGAAAACAGTCAAATTAATATTTAATAAATTTTGTAATAGGTTATACAAACAAAGTGACATTATAACATGACAAAAGGATGTATTCTTCCCTTCCTAAAAAAGGAGATTTGTCGACAACAGATAACTACAGAGGCAGTACCATAAGGTGTGTTCCTGTGAAGATCTACAATATCATGTCAGGTAATAGGACCCAATCTAAAATGGAATAAATCATACTAACCAATTACAAATATTCCAGAAAAAAATCTTTTCACTTACGGACACATTCACTCTTTTATAGGCTTGGAAAAAGTCAGAGCGAAAAGTCTTAAGACCTTAATAATCTCTGTTGATTTCTCTGAAGCACTCGATTCTATTCAAGAGACAATCAGAGCTGTTATAGTGCTGTATAAAAACAAGTCCATGGTAATATCTCCTGATAGAAAAACTGATTTCTTTATGATAGAAGCTGGTGTTTACTAAGGAGATACACTTCTTACAGTGCTGTTTATAATCACACTTGATTATATATTATACAGTTCAGTGTATCTCCAAATTCAATCTTGGATTTTCTGTACAAAATGCAGGGTGTAGAAAGTTTTCTGTGCAAAATTATTCGATGTCGATTGCACAGATAATATTGTTTCACTTGGATTATAAGTTAATTCAAACAAAACTGAGACCATAAACTAAAACCAGAATGGTCTAGCAAAAGCTTTACAACAGAAAATTCTGAAAGAAGGTGACTTTCAAAAATCTGAAAAGTGAAATTACGTACTTCTAACGGAAAGAATTTAATGATACGCATTGGTAAGGCTTGAAGTGTTTCAAATAATCAAAAGATAATCAGGACACTTTTTCTTCCAGAACATTTTAAGAGAAATTCCTTCAGAGCTCTTGCATAATCAATATATGGATCTGCTGCATGGACATTGACAAAACGTATGGAAAATAAATTGTGGTATATACACTAAAAATTCTGAGAGTCCACTAAACAAATGGCAGAGACAGCACCCAACGAAAAAAGAACCGTAGTAGAGCACTGTTTAAATGATAATCCTGGTAAAGAAATTTCATATCAGATACGCCGGTCACTGTCATCGATGTAAGACCAAACTGGTAAGCTTCTTGCTACGGTGCAAGCCAAGCCATAGCTACTCTAGTGTTGGAAGACCAAACAAGAGATATATTGAACAACTTTGCAATGATGTTGATCCAACATTGGCAAACCTGAATATTGCAATGGATTATAGAGTTGGATAGGGAAAAGGAATTGAATGTGTCTGGAAAACCCACCTGGTTTAGTAGGTAAGTAGAAATAAAGAAAGCAAGACCAAGAAAGAGAGTCCTTGATGCTAGTTTGAGATTAAAGGTTTTTTGAATAAACATTTTTATTGCAAGAGAAGGAACGTCAAAGCGCATTGGATAGGAGGTTTGGCGGATAGTTAAACGATACGATGTAAAAGATGAAGGAAGACCATGGGTGTCAACATGCGTAGAGGAATACATTATAAGAATAAAGAAAAGGCATAAAAATAAAACGCTGTAACAGTGAGACAGAAGATGAACCAAAAACCAGAACCATAAATACCTGTGAGTTTCTTAATTCTCATAGATTGGTTCTAATAGTGTAAGGCAAAAGGAAGGAGTTTGTTGCTTTGACTTTAACAGATACAGGATATACTCAGGAGTAAAGGAGTCTCTTATGAATGCTTTTCAATTTTACCATTTGTTACTAAATTAATATCCATACTTCCATTTATCACCTAAACATCCTGACCACCCTTCTTGTTCCTTCTTAATGAAGCTAAAATACAATTATTAATGACATTTAAGAAAAAATGTATTTCAATATTACACAAAGCTCCCTCTTGACCAAAATGTAGCTGTGATTATACTTACTGTTACTTTTCCTGTGGGCATTGATATATTTTTTCATCTAAAATGGCATTGAGAAATGCTGTACAAAAGCAGGACAGTCTTTGGCTTTGAACGTAGCTCAGAAAACAATTAAAATGAGATTAGATAACTTGCTTGTTTTATTTCTTACAGGGTTGTTGACTTTACATTCCACAAAGAGGACAAAATCAATATGAAAACAATAAAAAGGAATGAAAAACAAAGAAAAAATTCTTCAAAACCAATGTCCCCTAGCCTAACAGGAAAAAAACAAATATTTACAGACACATACTAGTTTTCACCTTTACAGACAAGCTAGGCATTTTAATCGAATGGATGAAAAACTATCATTTATTTGTTCTAAAATACTTTTTGACTGATAATCTTTAGGTTCATGGTATTAATGTAATAAATATAGTTTGCTTTATTAGACGATGAACTTCAATTTTCATAAAAAACAGTATAAATAAACTTTTATAGTTGGAGATTTTCAGGGTATATTTTTTGTGTTTGCTTGGTAGTGTCCATGGCACCATGTGCTATATTTCTTTCAAATAAAATAAGTGGCATTTATTTTACTTGGAAGCAAAACAAAGTTTAAACTTCGAGAGAAGGTGAAGTTCATTTCAAATTTCAAATTTTAGTAAAGTATCAGAGGAAAGAAGCTTAAGATGTGGATATTTATATGTCACTTCTTTAGAATATTATATAAATACTACAAAGTAGTCTTTAAAGTAATTATTTATTTAACGTCAAAGTAATTACCTTCTTTCGAATATTCAAAGCATTATTGATACGGTGTACCACAATATTTCCCTTCAGGTTTTGATACAGTAAGCAGGCTCCATAAAATAAAAAAGTCAGGGAACAACATGTTTATTCACCCTGAAAATATTAAAGAACATTTTCAACCTGTTAATTAATAACTTTAGCTTCTTATTGCAATGAATAATAAAATATATAAAGATTTTAATGATTCGTGACTCGATATCATTTGCTTAGCTCTGATAAAGGGACTAGTATTTTTGTCTTTTACGCTTAATGAAACTGGGTTTTTTTTAATTTGGAGCTCCAAATAATAGACACAAGTTAAACAGCGCTGAACAGCGGAACTACATCTACATCTACAAAATCCTTTACAATTTCTTTAAGTAAACGATCAAAAAAGTGAACAAGAATTAGGCTACAGCTGAAGATAGTGGGAAAAAATCCCTGCATGAAGTGGAAATTTCCACTAAAATGACTTTCTGATAAGTGGAAACTGACAGTGAAACCAAAGATTTGGAATAAATAATATTATAAACATTTTGTTTTTGTATAATTAACGGATTCTTGTGCATAGCTGATATCCCTTTCCAACCAAGTTAGCCCTTTCTTTTTCTCAAGAAGCGTTTCAATATTGGTGGAACTTCAAGATCATATCCAGCTAATGTTTATTCTTTTCCCAACTGTTACGAAGAAAAATAGTACACAAAATAGAAAAAAACCGTACATTGGCAAATGTAATGCAACAATTAAAACCTGCACAGGTACTCTACTTATTAAATTTGCTGTAACAAAACTTAGCTTTCCAGCAGGCCTAGAGATTTAGTCCGTTCGTTCGCTTAAAGCAAGGAACAGAACGTGGAGGACTTCCAAATAGGTAATGACTGTAGTCAAAAACTTGCATAAGTTGTTTTATCTACCTCTATCATAAAACATTCACTTTCGTAGAAGTAATACATTTTATTTTTTTTGTTTCAAATTTCTTATAGATTTAATTACAGTCATACTTATAACTAAAATATAAACCTAATGCCGGCCCTAATAAATTTATAATTTACAGAGAGGATCTCCCGTTATTACTGGCTGGTCATAAATTGATAATGCTTTCCAATTTCGTAAGATATGTATATATATAATATATATTAAATAAATGTACTATAGATTATATATATATATATATATATATATATATATATATATATATATATATAAGATATGATAAGTTGGAAAGAATAAAAAACTACACAGTCCATTTCGACAAGCCTGTTTCGTGATTTTATTCACTCTTCNAATGCAGAGCGTAATATAAGATATGATAAGTTGGAAAGAATAAAAAAACTACACAGTCCATTTCGACAAGCCTGTTTCGTGATTTTATTCACTCTTCAGGAAAAAAAAAGACATTTCCTGAAGAGTGAATAAAATCACGAAACAGGCTTGTCGAAATGGACTGTGTAGTTTTTTTATTCTTTCCAACTTATCATATCTTATATTACGCTCTGCATTTATGTATTGAGCACTTTAATACGGATAACCGAATCGAAAGCTTTATATATATATATATATATATATATATATTGGCTGAAAGAAGATTTCTCTGGCCATTTTTGTTGTCAGTAATTTTGAAAGTACTACTTGATGTCATTCAGAATTTAAGATTTTTTTTTTTTCAAAGACTGAAAATTTTATTATAAATATTATCATATGGCTGGGATATTTACAGACTCTTTTTATATTTTATACCGTCGGGAATGAATATTGGCTATTGCAATAAAATTGCCAAATTTGGATTTTGTCCATAATAATTATTATGTTATATTTTCTACAAGAAATAAACATTTTGAGATGTTATCTTTCTTATTCAAAGCCCTCTTATTTCCTCGTTCACCTAAGTATACCCTAACATCACTTGTGACTCCAGGCCCACGTTTGGCAAACGCCCATCATGTAATTCCGTACTTGTAGAAAAAAAATCTATTCCATAATTATTAATGATGAAGGCGATATGTATCAAGGTCCATCAATACAAGAAAAAAATGCATGTGAGAACTAACAGAAACAAAACATTAGTAATGCAGATTTTTTATTTATCAATTCAAAAGGTTTATTTACATCATTTTTTCAATAATTTAGATACAGGATATATTTAATAGTCAAAAAACATCTCAGTATATAAAAAACAAAATTATTCACCCGAAACATAAAATTGCAATCAATATAAGCTGGACAGCAAAAGTTCATTAACCTAATTGAAATTTTTTAATTTCTTTAAATAATGTTAGACATTATGCTTACCAGTGTATTGGGTAAGATAATAAATTGCAATCGGTATTGAGACTATAGTCCTGGCTAATTCGAAGTATAGAGAAAACAGAGCTAGTTTCTAATCACCTTTGCTTCTAGGTCCATTCTCACAGGGGGTACCAGCTATGATTTAAAGATTGCAGTTCGCTGCATTGTGAAGACCTCTGGACAGATCAAAAGCTAGCCTTGCAGTCTATAACTCTGATTGACGCCATGAAGAGCAATCCTTAACAATCAACACGCGGGACAAATTATGTCTGCATCATATCTGTCTCTGAATATTGTTAAGGAGTCTCAATACGCAACGCATGTAATCATCCCTGCTGAAGTGAACTGAAAGTTACTTGGGGAACAAGATCATGGCTAAAGACACTTGTGAAAGAATTGAAAAAGAGATGTATTGATATCGAAAGTTTTGAAGAAGTGAGCTGAAGTGGAAAATCTGCAACAGAATTAGAAGAAAGATACAAGCTCTTTTACAACAAGGAGAAAATTTTAAAAAATGGGGTTTGCATCATTCTAAATCCAGAATTGAAGACAAAGGAGATCCAAGTGGAAAGGCCTGGGATCTACTCGTCAAAGTAAAACTGATTGTGGCAGGTAAGAATATGACATCATTTCCGTCTTTGTGACACAAAGAGCAAGAAGCGTTGAAGAGATATTAGAATTTTTTTAAAGAATGCGAACATTTTGTTTCCTTTTTCACTCAAGAAGAAACACTAATTTAATTTCATAAGATGAAAATTTTTCCTGTATCTCTGTTATTTGAGAATTTTGAGAAAAGTACCTATTTCAAAAATAAAATGTTATTTTGTTCTATCCCCATGCTCTGTATTGCGGTTGCGTCCGTAGTTTTCGATTTATGACAAATATTTTTTGTCCTATGTCAACTTTATTGTTGCTGTTTATTTTTATATTGCGGTATTTTTCTCTTACCTATCCATTGCCTGGGTTTTTTCCGTGTCATTAAAATGTTTGGTTGTTATTTATGATATTGGCTTCATTTCACTTTGAAAGAATGCTTGGAAGCTGAAAATAATGTTAAGAAAATTTGTAATTTTTTTGTTTATTTTTTGTAAGTATGCTTGAAAGCTGGAATTAATAAGAAAATTTTGTACTTTTTCGTTTATTTTGTGTAAGTCTCCTAAGTATCCGCTCTTTGCACAGTTTTTGCCTAATTTTAGACAAGTCGAACTCTTATATTAGATAGAGACTTCTATAGTATACGAACTTTGAATTTAAAAGCTATTCTGGACATAAGATGTTTCTAAATGCTATTTGTACATAAGTAATCAAAGACCAAGTTGAGCAAAGGTCACTCTGTTGTCCTCTTGAGAAAAAATTAGCTTTCCTACTAACAGGCAAGGCCTTAGTCCTCAAATCCACCCTTCCGAATGTATAAAAAAGTCTTGCTTTAGAAAGAAATCTTATAGCCAAGAGTAAGCCTACTTATTTTGTTATGAGTTCGAACTAAGTTGTAATTTTTGATGTGGGACTGTAGCAAAAATATTTTCTTTTTTTCACACTGAAATTCTTAGTATTTTATAAGCAAAATATTATATGGAAGTTGTTCGTAACACGTTTGTTTACATTTTTTAACCTACTGTTTATACAAAAGGAAATTTAAAATACAGTTTTTGCTGAATAGCTTTTATTTATGTTTTCTAGAGAATTTGGAGATAACACATCATAATTTTGACTATGATTAAGCATGATTAAATTTTAGATGATTTTGTATTTTGCTCTATCTCAAAAATAAAATTGTTGCTTAGGGGTCCCTCCTGCAAATAAAAATCGAAGTATTTTTCCACAGTTAGACTATATTGTAATGACCAAAAGTTACCAAGCTTGGTTCCATAAATAGGTACGGCTTACAGTCAGTACCTACTCAAATTTTAAAACTAAATTCTCTTCATTTCAATCCAAGTGGGTGTAAAACAAAGTCAATATCATCTAACGTCTGGAATACAAAAAATTTGCATCGGGGCTAAAATCAGTTGATTTTCACTACTTTGGGAGAAATAAATGCAAAAATAAGTCTATCTTCTTAGATGTTACATGACAACATTTATCCATACTTTTTGCAGACAAACATAGAAAAAGGGTACTTGTAGCCGTTCGTTTTAGGGTGCAAATAAAGGTCTTGATGAATAATGCAGTCGTTATGAAAGTTGCTTCATCTTGAAGGTAGTGTAATGCATTAGTTTCTTCCTTTGCTTCCTTAGCGCTATTTGGTTTTTAAACACAAAGAGCTCATTTTACTCTACATCTTTAATCGTTATGACTCGTTAGTATGTAGACTTTTTGACAAAATAAGCTTTACTGCACAAAGGAGAACAAAAAAGAACCTCCTTAAAAGGTTATCATCTTCATTTTGAGTGAAAAAGTGGCAAAAATTTAGTTACCACTAGAGCTCCACTCTCTAGTCCTTCTGACACCAATTCACCACAAAGTTCTACGTCCATTCCTCCTGTTTTATCTTTCTTTCCAGGTTCCTTTTCCACGCCTTCTAAGGTCGGGTTTTTTCCCTATGATCGTCAGGGTCTGCGGAGTATCTTTCAGTAGGGATGCTAGTGGCATGCAACGAACATGTCTGATTCACCAACGTCATTGCTCTCGAACCTCTTAGATAATGGAGCTGATATTGGTTTTCTTGTGGATCTTTTTGTTTAAGACGGTCTTTAGCCAGAAAATGTTCAGGAACCTTCTGAGGCCTCTGTTCTGAAACATGTCCAATTTGTGACTGATGACTTGTATGGGAGTGTGCTGATCCCATTATTCTTAAAGATTCTTTTGTTTCTAAGCTGGATTTTTTGGATCTTCAGATCCTCGTCAGTGATGCAAAGGCTTGACTGTTTTTTGAGATGTGCTCCATAATTTCCTCTTCGCTCTCCCTGATTTTGATCATATTAGACTTCTCGAGCTCCGTTTGGGTCACAATTATAGCTGTATTTGTGGTGTTTTTCAGGAGTGTCTTTTGTTTACTTTGAGCTGATTTTCAGTTCAATATACCCTCTGCATATTGATCCTCAAAATCAGTTTGACTACATGACTCATAAGGCTAATGGTTCGATGCAACTCGCATTCTATTGCATTCTAAAGCTCTCACTATGATAACGTTATTAAAGATTTTTACAGGTTCCATAGAAAATCTGATACTGTTATACCAAAAGATGTTTCAAAGAAATAAACTCCTTTGTAATTCAAAACTGACTCCATATCAATAGCACTAACATCTTGTAAGTTATATTTTTCCTTTTTGTATAGAAGATACAAAGCTAAATAAGAAAAAAATAATTCGACATCCTTATAAAGAAATCAAGTACAGTTTTATGGTAATATCAAGTGGGAACAAAAATTCAAAAATATAAAATAGTGCTGAAACTGAAATGAAGAAGAAAAATTATCTAGTTCTTTTACAAATAGACGGTATAAAATACAACCTTCAAAGAATAATGTGTTTTTTTCAAAGGTTAGGTGTAGATTTAGATATAGAAATAGATATAGATATAGATATAGATATAGATATAGATATAGATATAGATATAGATATAGATATAGAAATAGATATAGATATAAATATAGATATAGATATAGATATAAATATAGATATAGATATAGATATAGATATAGATATAGATATAGATATAGATATAGATATAGATATAGATATAGATATAGATATAGATATAGATATAGATATAGATATAGATATAGATATAGATATAGATATAGATATAGATATAGATATAGATATAGATATATATATAGTTAAAGTTATAGATAGAGATATAGATTTAGATATAGATATAGATATAGATATAGATATAGATATAGATATAGATATAGATATAGATATAGATATAGATATAGATATAGAAATAGATATAGATATAGATATAGATATAGATATAGATATAGATATAGATATAGCTATAGATATAGATATAGATATAGATATAGATATAGATATAGAAACGCAATTCAAAATTTTGATGAAAAGCTTGTTCCTTGAGAAAAGTCTTGATTCAAGATGATGTAGCATATACCATGTTAATAGAAAAAAATTCATATATTTCTTTAAAGTGACATGTTCATGACATACATTAGAACCAGAATAGGGTGAAATATTTGAATATAAAGTGTTGGCTTTTAAACCAAATCTGAAAGAAAAAGGAAAAGTCCATTGTAAGAATTACAGTTTAAAAGATAATTGGATTCAACAAATAATTCAAGCTGCTTTAAAATTAATGTTCCAAGTCAATATGAAACCAAAAGACTTTTTTGTTATTTCATACTCTTAATTTTCTATAAAAAATTGAGTATAAATCTTAACAACACCACAGGAGGAGATGCCAAACATCTGGGACAAATTAGTTGATTATTATACTGGATAACATATTGGCTCTTACAAACCTGAGCTAAAGCTGGGAAAACTAATTAGTTTATTTAAAAAACTCTAAACCACATAAATGTGTTCAGGAATGGGATTTAATGGGATTTTTTCCTTCCCTTGATTTCAAGCTTGTTTCAATCCAGATCTGAACATATCGACTTCAGTAGATTAGTAGAAAATAAAAATACTTGAGCAGCTTAAAGGTAACACAAGAAATGATTAAGCCAGGGTTTGATTTTAAGGCCAGAAAAAGCCCTTTAGGAAGTAGCAAAAACCTTTGTTTAATGTCAATAAATCCATTAATCCGAGAAAGTTTATTACTCCAATGAAAACACTCTTTAAAAACAATAGCGTTATATTATTATTATCTGCTGGCTACAGACCATCTAGTGATGGATGGGCGAAAAACCCACATTCACTGTGCAACAACAAGTAAGTTGAATGCAGGCACATGTACTGTAGCCACACGAGTGAGATAAAATAAAAAAACAAATTGAAATGGCAACATCACTTCAACATTGGAAGTGCCACCCAACAACCAGCGAGGAAAGCCACATTGATCAAGCAGTTATTGCTGTCTGACAACAACTCATGACTACAGCACTCCCCACTACTAGCATGTTAACCGACAATAAGTAAAAATATATTTTAGTACTAGTACTAAGTCTGGTATTGCAGAATTGAATTCAAACTGGATATTTGTTACTGCCCTGTAATAAATAGGCACAAAAGCCATGTTGTAATGTATGCCAAAGGGCATTATTACTAGTATTAGTATTAATAGTAGTAGTAGTTTTATTATTATTATTATTACTAT
Organism: Morbakka virulenta; assembly: GCA_003991215.1. Taxonomy (NCBI): domain Eukaryota; kingdom Metazoa; phylum Cnidaria; class Cubozoa; order Carybdeida; family Carukiidae; genus Morbakka; species Morbakka virulenta. The sequence goes on along the minus strand of RDPX01000051.1, from coordinate 2,777,791 downwards.
TATTGTTATTATTATCATTAGTCCACTAATCTTTGATAGGTATTTTAAGACATTCTAAAAAAAACAAAAAACAATCAACTTGGTTTTTCACCTCACCATAAGAATGACCGCATGTTCAATCCTGTACACTGATTTCAGTTTACAGATGATGCTGCGGTCATTTCAAATGGGAAAAGAGAAAACCAGTTCCTTTAAACTGCTTTATACGATGGTTGATAAATATGCCAGATTCGGTATCAAAAAATTCACAACAATATCTCTTCCATTTCAACTCAACCCTTTTGTTAATGATAAAACCGTACCCCTGTAGCCATGGGCGATGCCTTTAAGCATTTCGAACGTTGCTATGACTCTAAAATGACAAATCAATCTTACAAATCCAAGCTTCTGTTTGTTTTACAAAATCTTCTTTGACAAGTTGATTCTTTACCTCCACCCAAAACAAAATCTGCGCCTCTGCAATCAACAAAGGTTTCCTGGCACTTTACTGCTGCAAATGTATCTAAAACTTGGGTGGCGGAAAATCTAGACAACCTGGTCTCTTAATACATTTATCAGTGGCTTGGCCTGCCTATAAATGCTACTCATAGCTCTATTATATTTTTCAAAAATCAATTTGGGCTTAACTTGGAGCCACCTACCCAATAACTTCTACAGTGCCAAACTGTCACCCTTGACGCTCTTAAGTTGTTTAAATAACATCCTTCCAACTCGAAACAACCTAACTAAATGGAAGTCTATCCTTTTCTCGCTCATCCTCTTTTAAACCAGAACCCCTACTCCATGTTGTCGCTGACTGCACAACGTATTTTCAGGAAGGTCGATATACTTCGATATAAAGGCGACACAACTCAGCATTACAGTTTTTAGCAAGAGCTCTCAAACCTCATGAAGACTGTATAATATACGTTGATATATATAGATTCTTATCGCCATGCATAATAACTGGAGATGCCTTGCGCCCTGATTTGCTCTTCTCGCTACACCAAAACAGTTATCATATGCGAATCGACGTTGGAGTATGATACAAACCTGGATTAAAATGCCTATCGCAAATATGAAATATATCGTACTTTGATCCGTGATTTACATTCCAGCTTATCTAAAGTTAGCTTCATAAACCTTTTTATTAGCTCTTTAGTTATATATGATCAATCTTACATTACTTTCAGTGAAATATGTGACGCTTTAAACATCGACAACAAAGACGAGTGCTTTCTTTCCACCAAACATTCCAATGTAATCACTCGCACTACATACTACATATACTGTCGTAGAAACCAGCCATGGACAAACCCAAAACTATTGTTGTTTCAATAATTTTGTTAGTAAAATTTTTAATTTCATTAAATAGCCAAGCCAATCCAAACTACCTTGATTAGTGAGGTCTGTACTTGTATGTGCTTAGATGAAAAATAAACAATTTTTCCTTACTTTTATTTGTATTTTTTCTTTTATTTTTTCAGCTCATTTCTTACTTAGCTGGAGATGTAGCATTCAGTCGCAAGTTGTTTACTGCCTGCAAGCTAAAGTAACACCTTTATTTTTCAAGCACCTTCCGCAGTATTCAATCTGTCCCAAATAGTGCTGTTTTCTGTAACTTTTCCAACCATTATTATTATTACTACTATTATTATTTTTTTTATTATTATTATTGACTATTAATATTATTATTAGTAGTAGTACTAGTAGTAGTAGTAGTAGTAGTAGTAGTAGTAGTAGTAGTAGCAGTAGTAGTAGTAGCAGTAGTAGTGGTAGTATTTTTACAGGCTGAGTTTTACAGTAGTGATAAACAGCTGGTATCAAATGAGGGCCTGTAAATTCACTAATTTTTTTAAAGCTTGTTATACAGTGAGCTAAATTATTTTGAAAAAGGGATATCCTGTTTTTCAGAATGAAGACAGAAGATGTTATATGGTGACCTCTTAAAAGTTCGTCGAAAATCATTACTCAGAGACGAAATACCTTCCACAATAGTTAGGTACTCCTAATTGACTATAAGAATTGAAAAAATGTAAGTTGACAGTCTTCTATGCAGAACTTTCAATAATTTTTTTAATAGTATTGTTTGCGAATCAGTTAAAAAGAATTGTCTGATTAAAGCATAATTAAAATGGATCACAACTCTAACTCAGCCTTAATATTATAAACAATACAGCAGGAATGCAGTTTACCTTTCCAATGGAAAATGTAATCTTTGATTAGCTGTAGTGCGTACTTTGGGTTAATGTGTTTAAAGCATTTTTCATTTGTAGCTCAGGCGATGCTCGAATTTGTACCGTGCTTGTGGTGATATTCCTACTAAAACACCTGCTCCGTTAAATGTGATAAATCCTTTGCATGATGTATATAGCACCTTAGGTCCCGAGCGATGTACTTTTTCTTAAATGAAGCAGAATTAGTGACCAAAACAATAAATTTTATTGACACAATAATATAATTTCTGCAGTGAAACAAATTTTAATACAGTTTCTTCAAAGAATGCCAGCATAAAAGGAAGCCAATTAGAGATATCAAAACACTAACTAGTATTTTTGAATAATTTATTTAAAGTCAAGATTTAAATATATGGGAAATTATCTTGAAANTCCTAATACTGCTGTTTTCTGTAACTTTTCCAACCATTATTATTATTACTACTATTATTATTTTTTTTATTATTATTATTGACTATTAATATTATTAGTAGTAGTAGTACTAGTAGTAGTAGTAGTAGTAGTAGTAGTAGTAGTAGTAGTAGCAGTAGTAGTAGTAGCAGTAGTAGTAGTAGCAGTAGTAGTGGTAGTATTTTTACAGGCTGAGTTTTACAGTAGTGATAAACAGCTGGTATCAAATGAGGGCCTGTAAATTCACTAATTTTTTTAAAGCTTGTTATACAGTGAGCTAAATTATTTTGAAAAAGGGATATCCTGTTTTTCAGAATGAAGACAGAAGATGTTATATGGTGACCTCTTAAAAGTTCGTCGAAAATTATTACTCAGAGACGAAATACATTCCACAATAGTTAGGTACTCCTAATTGACTATAAGAATTGAAAAAATGTAAGTTGACAGTCTTCTATGCAGAACTTTCAATAATTTTTTTAATAGTATTGTTTGCGAATCAGTTAAAAAGAATTGTCTGATTAAAGCATAATTAAAATGGATCACAACTCTAACTCAGCCTTAATATTATAAACAATACAGCAGGAATGCAGTTTACCTTTCCAATGGAAAATGTAATCTTTGATTAGCTGTAGTGCGTACTTTGGGTTAATGTGTTTAAAGCATTTTTCATTTGTAGCTCAGGCGATGCTCGAATTTGTACCGTGCTTGTGGTGATATTCCTACTAAAACACCTGCTCCGTTAAATGTGATAAATCCTTTGCATGATGTATATAGCACCTTAGGTCCCGAGCGATGTACTTTTTCTTAAATGAAGCAGAATTAGTGACCAAAACAATAAATTTTATTGACACAATAATATAATTTCTGCAGTGAAACAAATTTTAATACAGTTTCTTCAAAGAATGCCAGCATAAAAGGAAGCCAATTAGAGATATCAAAACACTAACTAGTATTTTTGAATAATTTATTTAAAGTCAAGATTTAAATATATGGGAAATTATCTTGAAATTGTACTTTGTTATTATTTAGGGAATTATTGAGGTAGACATTAGAAATTCCTTATTTTGTATTGCCTATTCTCCAGAATGGAAAGTAAAAAAAAATTTAAATCAGGGGGGGGGGGGGAAATGGACGAATTAAAAACTGCGGTGGTAAAAGACTATCACTAAGGTAACACAATGAAAATTGTTGGTCGATAGGTGCACATTTTTAAGTTTGAGTCTGGTCTTTGATAAGGAATAATAATTAAAATCAAAGGAGCTTTTACGTTTTCAGAAAACCTTTGAGAAAACTAGACTCCCAAAATAATATACCTGAAGCATACAGAAAATGAAACAAAGATGGAGGGGTTTTTTAATCAACTGACCAGGCGCATTTGTATGCTTAATGCGAAGAGCAGGGAGAAAAGGATGATATTGAGCTGTAACTTCGAGAATTAAAAGTATGTACAGTAACTTTAACTAAAAATTATCAGTGTCAGGGAAGAAAGTTCTGGAGCTGAGCTTAATAGTTAGTGCAGTTGCACAGTAACCAAGAGGTTCTGGGTTCGATTACTCGAGCTGGCGAGCAGAATTCGGAACTTTACAAAAGAAAAAGACATTGGTTGGTGTCAGGAAGGGCATCCGTCCAAGAAAGTCCTCACAGCCAAATCAAAAGTTTCTCTGACGGGCACTGTCTGAGCCTCAATTGCTGGGGGGAAATGACGTTAAAAAACAGAGAGAGAGAGAGAGAGAGAGAGAGNAAGTATGTACAGTAACTTTAACTAAAAATTATCAGTGTCAGGGAAGAAAGTTCTGGAGCTGAGCTTAATAGTTAGTGCAGTTGCACAGTAACCAAGAGGTTCTGGGTTCGATTACTCGAGCTGGCGAGCAGAATTCGGAACTTTACAAAAGAAAAAGCCATTGGTTGGCGTCAGGAAGGGCATCCGTCCAAGAAAGTCTTCACAGCCAAATCAAAAGTTTCTCTGACGGGCACTGTCTGAGCCTCAATTGCTGGGGGGAAATGACGTTAAAAAACAGAGAGAGAGAGAGAGAGAGAGAGAGAGAGAGAGAGAGAGAGAGAGAGAGGAGAAAGTTTAGACTTTCTCATGCTAAAATTGTTTTGACTAAAAGAATGTATGTAAAAGGCTATTACCAATTGAGGTAGAGTAGTTGGGTTTTTTTCAGAGTTTCTTAAGTGCCTTATCGCTAAAAAAGATACACAATGCTTTTAATAATATTAGGCAATCATTTTTCTGATCAAATATCAAGAGCATTCTTACAAAATATTTGACACAAATTTCCTTTCTAATACCTTTTCCTCTTCAATTGTTTAATTATACTAAAAACTATGGAATTTACATTATCCTTATCTTGATTTACTTTAATTAGTATGCAAAATATATACCTGGTAAATTAATGTTGACGGCTAACAAAAAGGTGGTAAACAAATAATATTCTTTAATAAGTCCAAGTTATAATGTGACAGGAGCTTGATAAAATACCATAAAATAACAATAATTTTAACAGAAAAATATAAAGGATATTTTGGGGGAGGTTAATTTCTTGCTCAAGTGTAATTTTTCTCAATATAATTTTTGTAAAAGATATGTTTTCTTTGCTTTTACAAAATGAGTGATCTTACAAAACTCAAACCCCTTAATAACCGTTAATACCTATAAAATTTCAAAAATACTGTTTTCTTGTCTAGTAGCTTACAACTCACAAGTTGAATTTTATCTTCATTTATTACGTCTTTAGCTTCAGTCATACCAACGAGATTTTACTTTCGAGGTAATAATTCAACTGTTTAACTTTGCTATCACTAAGAAACTTCCCTGATTTTTTTCAACCTTTTGTTCAAACTTTACGATAATTTTATCCGTTCTATTCTTTTTACATTACAGGACATGTATAATTAAACTCCATTTATTTGATGATTTTTATTGATTCAGGCTTTCTTTGTGTAATCATCTATTATTAATAATAAGTGGTATACCTCCTACCTAGATATCACACCCTTTCAAAATCTTGGTGCCTATCCCTCATATAGAATCCTGTTCTTTGTTGCTTTCAACAATTCCAGCTTAACTTTTTCAGTTAAACTTGCAACACTCGTGATGAAGGCTTATTTTTGTTTGTGTTTGCTAAACTCTTTTCTTTTTGTCTGTGAGAGCCAACACGTTTACCCTTTTCCACCCATTATACTTCAAACAAATGACACCTCAGTTCTTTAAATAGGCTTTAGTAGTCTCCTAATGTATACTACTCTCCTCAGAACTTGGTCTTTGCTGAAAAACGTCACTCATGAGATTCTCAGTACTCGGGGCAGCAAGCGCATTTATATATCTTTCATTTTGTTCCCCATTTGATATGTTTTTGTTCATGATTCACATAAATATCTTTAAACTGAGGAAACACAGCAGCCTTTTTCCCTTATCTTTGTGTTCATCGATACCATTCTACATTTTTGTATGTACATGCCCTCTAAAGCCTCTTTTATTATAGAAACCTCTTCTCTGTTATAATGAGTCTTCTATTTAAAGAGCACAACCTGCTACTAAGGTTGTTTAAGTTGTCAAGTTTAGGCATTTGTTCCTCTTGACTTTCAGTTTGTCCTTGAACTTGTATTTCTTATTTTATTGTATTTTGTATTGTACACTAAGTTCTGCTCAGCTTGATAATATACTCTTTTCTGGCAAGTGTGCTTTTCAGTTTACATCATCTTTGGCTTATGGCGATCTTGAAAGTTCTACTTTTCTGTTGTAATCATACTGTACTGTTTTTTTTAAATCATATTTTGTTTTTTAAGTTGTTTGGAGTAAATGCAATGCTATTTCGAAGAATATTTTTTGAATTATTTTTAAAGTTATTAGAAAAACCAGGCCCAATAAAAAGGATTGTAGTGCTAAAAAATAAAACCCTATAGCCCTTCTCCTTCTATTTCCTTCTTCTAGCTTTATCTTACTTTCAGCGCGAGGCCCCTGCGACTGTTAATCTCCGCCGCGATTTTCGACCCAGGGTGTCATCCTCTTCTGGCCCCAACTCCCTTCGTGTGCTTTCGGATACATTCCATCCACCTTAGCTTGGGGCGCCTATTTTTTACCAGGTGGTGCCATCTCCATTATTCATCGGCAGACATAGTTCTCTTCCTGCCTTTTAATACTCCCGAACCATCTCAACCTTGCTCTTCTTTATCTTTATGTGATGTTTTTAACACCCTTACTGTTTCTCTAATATTATTATTCCTCACGTGATCTCGTAATGTATGACAGTATGCCCATCTGCACATTTTCATCCCTGCCACTTCCAGTCTCTTGGTGTCTCGGACACTGAGTTTCCAGTCCATATCGCCTTGCTTGTTGTACTCATAATCCTATGAACATAAAAAGGCGCAGTGGCAGACAACAAGGAGACCTTTCTGAGGTCTCTTGGTTCATCAAAGCCAATTGTTGTGCATGTTAGTGCAAACGTTATTTTCATTAATTAGAAAAGATAACCAAATACTTTTTCTTAAATAAGAGTAAAATGAGTTGAGAGCTTGCCTTTTTGGTTGGAAATTTAAATATAATAGGTAGTTGGTTAAAAATGTTATCAAGATTTTTACTGATAGCATCAAACTAGAATTTTCAATGTACATTTTTACAGCCTTTTGAAGACTTTTGTAGATATAGATCGTAAAAAAACATTGAAACATCAAATAATTTTTAAAAGTGCTGAGCTTACCTATTTCCTATAGATAACTATACCTGATTCCCTGCGCTTTGGTACGTTGTTGAATTAATAAAAATTTCAGTTAAATATTAATAAGTTGTCTCCAGCGGCAAAAGATTTGCTTTGAATAAATTGTGTTTATGATGATAATTTTTTCTCTTCAAAGTCAATATCTGTCGGTCCAGAAGCCTACATTTTTAACTTATGTTCTAACGCAAATTTGAAATATTTTTATTGAGTTGGAGTAAGATAGGAACAGTCTATAATGTAATAAATACACAATCAAGCAGCCCAGCATGTATTTTGTCTACATGTCTTTAGTGAATTTTCAAAGTATTGATGAAATATTAAAATTAACTTGGTATTATTAACCCTGTTTTAGCATAGTGCATGACAACAGCATTTTTACCATTTTTAGATACACATACACACATACACACATACACACATACACACATACACACATACACACATACACACATACCCTTTTGCTACCTGTCACTTTTGTTGTTTAATTTTCTACTTGTTTAATTCTTATGAAGCCTAACACTATCTATTTGTTATTCTTCGTCGTTTATTTCAGCACATGATATTTTTAAGTTTTAATACTTGCATACCAAATTCCTACCATTTGGCTAATATTAATTACTAACTTTATTTTCAAGATCTTTACTGACATCTAGACATTTTGCTAAAATAAGTTGATCTGTGAAAAGTAGGTAGGAACTATCTCGAAAAACTTTAAAAGCTATGTTAAACAAATAGGAATAAAGATGAATGTAGAACATGCCGCCAAAACAACACTGACATGTACAGTCCTAATCTAACGGTTTGTCCTTGGGCATTAACGTTACAGGGGAAAGGGTTGTGATTCCTTAGATGGCAGGTAGCTGTCGGGGAACACACCAATAACACCCGAAGCAAGTGAGAAAACATATAATATAATATAATATAATATAATATAATATAATATAATATAATATAATATAATATAATATAATATAATATAATATAATATAATATAATATAATATAATATAATATAATATAATATAATATAATATAATATAATATAATATAATAAAATATAATATAATATAATATAATATAATATAATATAATATAATATAATATGATATGATACGATATGATATGATATAATATAATGCAATATAATATAACACATATATTAATAAATCAATTTATCACATCCATGTACCCAGCTTACTATTATCAGGCTTGAAATCGGATGGGTTTGCTGGGGTTTCTAACCCGGAGTCCTTTGTGGGCTCCAATTGCTCCGCCACTCAATAATAATAATAATAATAATAATAATAATGTAAGGTCTCTGACGTTTAGGTCAGAAAACTTTGAAAGAGATTTGTAAACAGCAATCAGGAATATCAATTCCTTTATCAATACAAAAATTGGGTGGGCAATTCATTCTGTCTTGTCACCGTAATCATTTGAAAATAAAATATAATATTACAGAAAATAATTTATATTATTTATATCATAAAATATTTTCATAACACTATTACGTCATTTACTTATTATTTATTATTTATACACAAAATATGGTTAGATTGTTACAATTCAACTAAATTATATCAGAAGGGATTAAGAACTTAGATCATTTGCTTACTACTGGGACAACAATAAGTTTTTCTATTCCCCAGATTACATTGGAAATTCCCTTGCGTTTTCAAAAGTTTATACGTGACTGGTTAAAACCAATCAAGTTTTAGAAGGAAGTTAAATTGATAACACAAGTTTCGTATCTTTTGATTTCCAATACAACAGGAGAAAACAACGCCTAACCTTCAGATAAATAGTTTGTCCGATCAATAATATGTAAATTACTACAGGAATGCAAAATATCATTAAATAATTTTATCAAACAATGTTAGGATGAATATATTTGCACACTATCTGGAATTAAAGTTAACACTTGGCACAATTTACAAGCAATCTGAATGCATCATAATTTAAATATTCTTCTCAAGGTGTTGCTTTTAGCTTTTTCTTATTCAATTCCAAGTGTAATAATTGGCAAGCTCTTCGGGACATTGGCATCAAGGGACATTGATTTTCTGTAACTGATTCTTTCAAAATATACCAATTACTGTTGTTATCTTGAGGATGCTTATTTAGAAACTTCATTCGGGCAGCTTTTGTTTTTGCATTCGTTTACATATTTTAGCATGAATCATTCAGATAAACATCAATTCCAAGATTTCTTCCTTCTCATTTCATGTCGCGCCAAACAAATTTTCCTGATTCTTGTCACTTTCATTAATTTTTCTCCACAGTTCAGCTTTTCATGCACAATACTACAAAATAACTTGAAAACTCAACAACCTTATTGTTTGACATCAACAAGCAAAATAAAGAAGAATGCGAAAATAAAAGTAACATAATTAATAAGATGGCACATAGCAAATAATGTTCTGATGGGCTGAATTTTTTTCAGGGAAAAAAAGACGTTTGTTGTGATACAATGACCTGAGTTTTAACTAAAATACGTAAACTGCAATTTCGCATTCCATTTAATATTTTTGATTTAAGATAATAGAAGGAGCTTTTATGTAAAGAAAGATTACTTAAGATTTGATGACCTTACCTAAATCTGCAAAGAATGAAGAGGAAAGAAATTGAAAAGATTTCTTTTTCTAGCCTTTTTAAGAGTGTAGGTATTGTTTATGCAGTAATACCGATTGAGTTGGAAAGCTAATCTTTTTTTATTTTTAAAATGCAGAGAAAAAAATTAATTAGTGACTAAGAAAAGCAAAAATACTACTCATTAAAAACATTCTTAAGTCCACCATTATAATGTGAAGGTTATTGTGTTGATCTATTGTTTCTTTACTTAGCGTGTATTTACTACCTTATAAATAAATCTGACAGAAAAAATACCTATAGCATTATTTGATCTAACTTTTGGTAATTTAACTACGATTCAGGACAATCCGAAAGACAAAAAGTTGTTTCACTATACATATACATAAACACACATACACACACATATATATACATACATATTTGTGAATATGTATATTACTTTTATTAATTTGTTTTTGTTTATTTTTTCTCTAAAAAGATATGGTATTCATGAAAAAAAACAAGAAATTGTTGTGAAGCAATAATTGTAAGGATTGCTGCTTACACATTTATATCTTTATTTAGTAAGGCTAATGAATACAACTAAATATTGATAACCTTTAAAATCCAAATTGCACTTTTCACTATATATATATATCTTCTCATTTGAGTATTTTTAGAGGTGCGTAAAATGTCTTAAGGTTGTGTTAAGTCCAGAGTACCTGACTCTATTCTTATACGCTTGTGCAAACCTATGGAGGCCATAGACGATTGATTTTTATATTTATTAGTAGGCACTGACTTGTAAATGTGGCAACTGTACCACCGTCACATATTTTGGTAGATCTCATACCAAATCTTGGCAAAGGAGATCTACAAAATATTATAAAAATTTTACCAATACCNAATTGCACTTTTCACTATATATATATATATATATATATATATATATATATATATATATATCTTCTCATTTGAGTATTTTTAGAGGTGCGTAAAATGTCTTAAGGTTGTGTTAAGTCCAGAGTACCTGACTCTATTCTTATACGCTTGTGCAAACCTATGGAGGCCATAGACGATTGATTTTTATATTTATTAGTAGGCACTGACTTGTAAATGTGGCAACTGTACCACCGTCACATATTTTGGTAGATCTCATACCAAATCTTGGCAAAGGAGATCTACAAAATATTATAAAAATTTTACCAATACCACATGTGTTCTCTTTTGTTTCACACTGCTCTTAGAAAGTAAATGTTATGTTTTGCATCTACTTTTATTACTATCAGCTCACAAAAATTTAAATTAGTGACTCATTTATTTAAATTTGTATTTGCTAATATCTTGATTTATTTTTCAAAATTTGTTTAACAAGCACATCAGGTCGCGGAAGTCATGAACTAGTATTATATTTATTTCCTTACTCTATCTGAAATAAAGTCATTGTAGGCTTTGTTGTGTTGATTTAACAGCACTACTCTCTTCTAATCATTTGTAGAAACAAAGAGGGAAAAAACACTCCTAGAAGTTAATACTTGCCTGCACACATACCTAATTTCCTACTTATTAAGCTCCAATCATACCTCTAAAACTAATGCTTCCAGACTCTTGGAAAAACACTTTCACGTACTGCCGATGCCCACCATGAGTTTTAAAACATGAATAAATATTGGTTTTAATGCGTTTTCATTTTCATTTTACTAAGAGGTACCTGTTTTAATATTGGAAAAAGCAGGCAAGCAACATTTGTTATCTTTTTTTTTCTTCTTTGCTTCAGGGAGTTAGTAAGATGGTGTACGAGATTTAACTCTAATCACATATCTATGGGTGAAACTCGCGAAAAATCTAACGTTGTTCTTTGTTTAAGTGATTTTGATACTCAACTTGTTAAAAAATATTGCTGCACTTTCAAATTTGCTTGGAAAACTTGACCTGCTGTTGAAAAGAAATATTTTGGAAAATTTTTTATTTTATTTTCTCCTGTTTGTATTTATGTATGCATGAATGTTTACATTTACGTATGTCTGAACAGTACGTATGCATGTATGTAGGTGTAGTAAGGTATAAAGAAATATGAAGAGTAATATAAGTGGGATCAATTTAGCTTACGTACTTTACTGTTGCTAAAAATTACCCTTTTTGCCATATTTTATAGACTATGAATTTGAAAAAGCTGTATCTACCTTTGAAATAGTTATGTCATTATATTTTTATGATTTTTTTTCCAGGGAATAGTTGTTGTAAAAGAAATTACCAATGTGTAGTTGACTTTTGAAACCGGTGACTTTGATAGCAGAATACCCGAGAATGCAAAGGAAGTACGAAAACAAAACCATAGGCTGTAGAGTAATTGATTATATGGAGATAAAGGCTTTATTCTCTTTGCTGCAACGGTAAACGTTCATTTTGTTGATAACAGCTGCCATTGTGCCGTCAATGAATTTGGATTTTTCTAGAGAAGAGAGTAATTGACCTCTTCTGGAAAGCAAAATAAACAGCCTTTCGTCTTTATTTCTCCAAATATTCGCGTTAAAAACGAATAAGACCTTCACTACAGAAACCACATTGACCTGCGTTTTTTTTCTTGGAGCGAAAATTTCAAACTTTTGCTGTTTTGCATAAAGGGAACAATCAAAAAAGACTTGTTATCTTCGCTGGAAGTCAACCTTCAATCTAGACTTTTTCTGCAGATTGACAGTATTAAACAAGCTTTACGGATTACGAATAAACTACAGGTTGTTCGTTTCCACCTGCAGAAGAATTGAACGAAAGCCAAGCAACCTCAAATACGAATTATTCTGAAGCCATGATGCAAAATGTCTGGGAAACCAGAAGTGATAAAACGAAAATTTACGATTGGTGTTCAAAGTAAGTATAACTGTTGACATGGCTAATTCATTACTAAGGAACCACATACTGATATCAACATTTTACTCAAATATTAAGCTGCATACACAGTCTTTGTATTTTGCCAAGCCACATAGTCGTTAAATTTGGTATAACATACTCGTGATGGTAGAAAAAATATCACGAGAAGAAGTTCTTTTATTTTTAGAACAAAATGAAAGTTTTACTGAAGCGTACTTTATTCAAAGAGCTACACCAGCAATGGTTGAAAAGTGGTATGAGGAACGAAAGAAAAGAATTCAAGTTAGCCGACAAAGACCGCCAAAAGATGCCTTGTACAAATTTGCAATGTCACCAGTAAATATGAGTATAAGCGAAGAAGACGAAAACAAAGAATCCACTTCACTTAATGCTATTGGTTACCATAGAAGAAATTCTGAACCTCCAGGAAACATTGCCAAAGGGACTGCAACACCTGACACAAATTCTGGTAGTAGTATTCATTCGAGAAAAAGGGCAACATTAACACAAACAAAAGCCATCAAATCATTTGATGTAAGAGAAAATAACGATGTACTTTATACACGTCAAAAGCTACTATTTGGTGGAAAAGACGAATTTGCTTCAATTAAACCAGCTCTAAGAAAAGCTCAGTCATTACCTGTATACAAAAATACCTTGACACAGCTAATTAATTCGTCGGTTTATGCATTATTACCCCTTGCAACAAAGTGTGGTAGTAGATGTGAAACAGCTTGTACTAGCAAAACAGAGGGGTTGTTGAAAATTCTGAATGTCATTACTGGAGATTTAAGACTCGATACTTTATACCACAAAATATTAATTAATTTAGGACGACTTACAGGATCTCAATTAAATTCACTCTACTTAATCAAGCATAAGGAGAAACAAACTTATTTATGCTCAGCAATATCGGATTTAAATACGAAAGATGCTGACTCTAACGATGAGAGATATCATGCAAAGGAAAACAAAATTACTTATGGAGGGGGAATTGTTGGATCTGTTGCCCTGCATGGAACAACTGTTTGTTGCAAGACAGCAAGAGAGGTTTGTATTAAACTTCCTATTGTTTATTAGTTGCTATTAAATTTTCTAATAAGAGCTCATGCATGAATTGTTGGTTTCTGATAACAATATATACTATGGTTTTCTATTGAAAAAACAAGGCTTTGGAGTGACCACAAGGTGAAGAGTGTGAAAAATACCTGATCTCATGAAAGAGATTTGTATTATAAGATGTATGTAGAAGCCTGGAATGGGAGACAATAGAAGATATTTTGGGTACGCCAAGGTTTTATATGTGGTCTGACAGGATTGTTATTAAAAGGACGGTGTACTAATTAGTTCAATATTCCTCCTACGAATATGTGTTTGCAGAATAATAGCTCAAAATATCAATTATATATTCATATCTTCTATCATAATAAAAAAATATCCAAAAGAATATGTCTTTTATAGTGTTAAAATGTTATCTTATTTATTTAATAAAACTGTATGTATTATTATTGTTATCTCTCCTAGCAAATCAATCTGAAATATATCTAATCAGGTAATTTCTTAATTACCTGAATAAAACTGGCTTCATATTTGATACTTTTAATTTGTTATTAGGTTCAATATTTTTATCTCTTATTTTAATACAATCCAGTTTTTGGATTGTATTATAACATGTTCAAATATGCGTATCTGAGATATTTTGTATTTTCAAATTTTTTTTCATTATATTGTATGCTTATTTGATTGAACCCCGGGACTTCAAAATACCAGTTTTGCGGCTGAAGAAATTGAAGTGTTTCCTTGGAAGAAGAACCGCTTTATTCTTGGTTGGCAAGCCTTCTACAGAAGATCTCTTGATAAAAACAGCTGTGGTTGCATCACCTTATTACGACTCGTCTCTCAGGAATGCAACTGGTGTTTTCTGTCGCTCCACTTAATACTAATCTCGTCACCATGAAGCTCAATTGGTTAGATTGCTGATGGACTGCGTCTAGGTGATGATTTCGAATATCATTTTTATTTTTTATTTTTTTTACAGTTTCAATAAAACGAATGATTTCCAATACCTGGCAAATCTTTAATGATCAGCGTTAGAGAAAAATTTCAGGAACCAAAACTGGCTTCTTATTTGAGAGTGCAGACTCGAGATCTGGTAATGCTGACTCTACACAGACCAGAAAAAGTTGTTACCTTCAAAAACCATTCTATCTCTATCTCTATCTCTCTCTCTCTCTCTCTCTCTCCCTCTCTCTCTCACTCTCTCTTTCTCTCTCTCTCTTTCTCTCTCTCTCTCTTTCTTTCTCTCTCTCTCATTATTTGTTATGTGTTTGTTAGTGTTTTCCTTGGTTCTGACTTTACTTATATTTTTTCACTTTGTGAGATAAACCAGAATGAGAAAGAAAGTTAGTAACAGGGACCTTCTCGCTGAAGACTATTTACCTATGTTTCGACTAGACTCTACATCGTATCCTCATGGTTTTGTTATATATGCTTGGCAGAACCTTCAAGCTGTTAGAATATAAGACCTTAAATCTAAAGATACACTTGTTATTTGCTTTAGACTGTCTCTTCTTCAGGCCACTTTTAATCTACTCTTTTGCGTCAATCTTCTTCTTCTGATACTTGCTTAGTTATTGAGACAGTATCACTCTCTATTTTTTCCCCATTTTTTTGACATACATTATAGTGTAAACATGTTTGTCCTTGGTGACATCAACGATTAAAACATGAACTGGTTGACCTACTCTAATATTACTCAAAGACGTGGAGAAGCTGCCTACAACTTAACATTTATTTATGATCTTGTGATCTACACGATTTGCTGATTTAGAATCAGAAGAACTTTCTAATTTAGATTAATCTCTTACTTTTATTACTAAACATTGTAAAGTTTCCCCGTTCACCTCCTTTTGTATCTTCTGATCATGGTGTTGTCAAGGAAGAGGTTAAAGGAACTACTGACAAGTCACATCACCATAAGACCTTAAAATTTAGAAAGGCTGACTGGAATGATTTTCATCAATTTCTTGTTGATATATCGTGAACCTTTATCAGTTTTTACCTTACCTTACCTATCTCTTGACCGCTGCGATCGTAGGGGCTCGTCACGCGACACAGCATGCACCAGGGCTCGCCACTTCTTCCGGTCCTTTGCCAGCAGCCGTAGCTCATGTATATTTTTCCCGGTCCATCTTGTTATGTCATCCTTCCATATCGCTCTGGGTCTTCCTCTCGGTCTTATGCCTTCTATCATTCCTTGAAATATGGTGTTCGGCAAGCTATTGCTCCTTGCTATATGCCCAAACCATTGTAATTTGCGCTTTTTTACCATTTCTGTGAAGTGTTCGATTTGGCCTACGTGACATTTGACTTCCTCCATTACCGACTCGTTTGTCCTATGCGCTGTATATGGGATTCGGAGTAGGCGTCTGTAACATCGCAGTTCATGGCTTCTTATTTTCTTCTCTATTTGTGGTGTCAAGGTCCAACTTTCGCACCCATATAGAAAACAAGAAAGAACCATGCTTCTCATGAATCGTATCTTTGTCTTCAGGTTGATTGCTTTACTTTTCCATACTGTCTTTAGTTGCGTTAGAGAATTGATAGAACGGGCGATCCTTACTTCAAGCTCCTTGGTGGACTTTCCGTCTGATGTCATCGTACAGCCCAGGTACTTGAAAGCATTCACAACTTCCAATTTTTCTGAATTCAACTTCACTATTGGTTCATTCTTGTTGTTATTGTTAAATACCATTATTTTGCTCTTTTTGTCGCTTATTAACATTCCTACCTCTTTTGAAGCTCTATCAACACGGTCTGAGAGTATTTGCAATTCTTCTGCGGTACCTGCCAGTAATGCGATATCGTCCGCGAAGCGCAGATTATCGACGTGCTTTCCTCCGACTTTTATAGTGCCTTCGAAATCTTCCAGTGCTGCTGTCATTATTTGTTCTAGGTGGACATTGAATAGACTGGGTGACAGTAGGCAGCCTTGTCTTACGCCGACGGTTGGTCTGAAAGGCAAGCTGTGTTGACCTTCGATTGCAATGACACTTTCAGCTTGAGAATATAACGCAGCAACTAGGTGTACTGTATCTTAAGGGATGCCGTTCTTTGACATTGTGTTCCACAGTGCTTCGTGCCAAACTCTATAGAAAGCTTTCTTAAAGTCGATAAAATTGACAAAGACTGCTAGGCCATGTTCGATATGTTTTTCTATGAGCACTCGAAGATTGAATATCTGCTCTATAGTACTGCGTCCTGGGCAGAAACCAGCCTGCTCATCACTAAGGATAGACTCAATTCTTTGCTGCAGTCTGCTAAGTAGTACTTTCAATAGGACTTTGCTTGGGTAACTAATCAAGCTGATCGTGCCATAATTGGAGGATTCTTTCGCGTTTTCCTTTTTGTGGAGTGGGATCATGATGCTTTGCACCCATTGTTTCGGCCATTGCTTTGTTCTTAGGATCCGGTTGCAGATCTTTGGGAGTAAAGGAGTTATTTCACATTTCTCTGCCTGCAATAATTCACTCGGTATATTATCAATCCCTGGGGATTTGTTGGGCCGCAGTGCTCTTATAACTGCTTCAACTTCTGATTCCAGGATCTCCGGTTCAACTTCTTCATTTGACTGACTGATCCCCAGTGCATCCTCGTTTACACCTAAGTCAGTAGTGTATAAGTCTTCGCAATATTCTCTCCATCTTTCACAGACTTCTTCCTGCTTTGTCAACAATCTCCCTTCTTTGTTGTTAATGACACTTGCTTTTTGGCCTGATTTTTTCGTCAGTTTCTTTACGGTGTCATATGCTTCTTTTGAGTTGATTCTTTTAATGCAGTTCTCGATTTCCTCGCATTGCCTGTTGATCCATGCATCTTTGGCCTCTCTCAAAAGTTTTCGTACCTTTTTATTGCTCTGTTTGAATTATTCTTCTGCTGTTCTGCTGCGATGTCGTTTACTTTTTAGGTTTCTTCGTATATCGCAACTTCTCAGTGCTTCCTCTGTCACCCAAGGTTGTCGGACTGGCTCTCGTCTGCAATCAGTCTTTAGCAATGCATACTACAACTAAGTTTAAGTTGACATTGAAATATTTATACCTAGTTACAGTTACAATATCAAACCACATTCTTCTCTACGGCTTAATGCTCATTTTTNATTCTCTCCATCTTTCACAGACTTCTTCCTGCTTTGTCAACAATCTCCCTTCTTTGTTGTTCATGACACTTGCTTTTTGGCCTGATTTTTTCGTCAGTTTCTTTACGGTGTCATATGCTTCTTTTGAGTTGATTCTTTTAATGCAGTTCTCGATTTCCTCGCATTGCCTGTTGATCCATGCATCTTTGGCCTCTCTCAAAAGTTTTCGTACCTTTTTATTGCTCTGTTTGAATTATTCTTCTGCTGTTCTGCTGCGATGTCGTTTACGTTTTAGGTTTCTTCGTATATCGCAACTTCTCAGTGCTTCCTCTGTCACCCAAGGTTGTCGGACTGGCTTTCGTCTGCAATCAGTCTTTAGCAATGCATACTTTGATACTGCAACTAAGTTTAAGTTGACATTGAAATATTTATACCTAGTTACAGTTACAATATCAAACCACATTCTTCTTTACGGCTTAATGCTCATTGTTCTTATGTCTTTGCTCATATTTTTATGTTCAGATTTAAAGTGATACAACAAAATTGTTTTAGTTCAACAACATCTATGTTGATGACACTATATCAAGATTGGCCACAAGAAACAAGCAATCTTGAGAACGATTTGGAGTGTGACCATCAGGCTGTCAAAGATTGGGTAAGGAAGTCGCTAGTTTCATTTAATACAGCAAAAACGGAACTGTTGTTGCTCAATAGAAAACTGAGTATTTATCTCCAAACAGTAAGCATGGACAATGATTCAGATGTTAACCATGGTGAAGTTGCTTTACCTTCTGAGAAATACTAGTTGTTGGGCATGTTTGCTTTGCAATTTTCCCAGATATTCTTTGGTATTCTTATATGTATTGAATAAGTAAGACTGTTTCTATAACAACCGGTTATTTGTTTTGTACAAGAGAGTTCTTTACACCTGAGTAAATTTTGTACCCCTAAAAGTGTAACATAAGTTCCCGCAGAGTACTGTTGTGGCATTTGGACAAGTGCTTCGTCATCTTACCTTCATGATCTTGATAGTGTTCAAAGATGAATTTGTAAAATGATAGGTCCAAATCTTGTTGCTACTACCTTTGTCTCATCGAGGAAATGTTTCTTGTATTAGTCTTTTCTACAGGTATCATCATGTGAAATTGTGAAAAAAGTGGTTTCCTCATTATCTGAGCTCATACCACTCCCTTCTCTCAACAACTTTATCATGAAGCAGTTGTTGCTCCTCCTTGTAATTTCTATGTGTTTAATTTATTTCCTTCCACAGCTAGATTATAGAATTCTTTGGCGTCTGAGTGTTTTCCTACATCATATGACTTGAAGTTATTTAATTCTAAGGTTTTCGTCACAGTTCGACATATTATCTTTATCCCATGTACGATTCAAAACCTGGGTCGAAAACCTTTTTGTCCTATATATCAATCAATTTTATTTTATTATAAACATAAGTAACTTTGCAAGAAACAGAAATATCGTTCGCTCTATACCAAAGCAATACACATACAATAAGCATGTATTTTAAACGGTTATTTTCCAGGAGTTGTTTGAATTATTAACAGCAATAGATATTTGAATAATTAAATCATGCAACAAACCAGTATAAAGGAATAGAAACTCTCACCTTAGGTCAAAAAAAATAATTGATAAAGCATATGTTTTTGAATTATAATCAATATCATCACATTCTTTTTATGTCACAAAGTAATATGTTTAATTTTTAGAATCGTAGTAGTTTTTCCTACTCTTTCAATATAACTTTCGAAGTTTTATATTTCTATAACAGTAAATCCACCATTTTAATAGAGAATATGAAATATTATTTTTGTTTTTTTAAATACCCATTATTTGCTTTAATCTTTTCCTGGGAACATCATAGCTTATTCTTTCTATTTCACTTGTTTTAACAATATTTGTGAATTAAGCACTATTCAGATAAAAACCTGAAATGACAAGAATTAAGAATTGTTCAGGACCAATATCTGTTTGCATGGCTACCCAAACTCTTACTTCCAAATTCTACTTAAGAAGATATAATCTCTACCAAAGCTTTTGATAACACTCCTTTTGATAATGTTTGGTATTTTTTCTACTTAAGTTTACAAACCTTTCTTTGGATACGGCGCAAATTTTGGGACTTCACCCAACCTGCAAGCAGTTATCTATCTCAACACAAAGGCTAGTTACTGCAGAAAAAAGTTAAATAGCAATGACAACTTGTAAGAAGTAAATGAGCACACGAAAACAAAAAAGTTTATTCCAAGTGACTTCTACACTACGGAATCGGCCAATAGCTCAGGAAAATTTCAGTACTAATTCAAGTTGGTTAGCTTGCTGATGGTCTGCGTCTAGATTATGATTTTGAATATCATTTTTACTTTTAATTTTTTGACAGTTTCAATAAAACGAATGATCCCCAGTACCTGTCAAGCTAATCCAAGCTAAGAAAAGTTGTGAAATCATAGCAAAAAATTATTGATAGAGCTTCAATGATAGGTGACAGCTACCTGGATCAATAAGCCTGGATGAAAAAAACCAAAAGGGTAAGGAAACCATCCAAACCAAGGCAATACCTACTACTAGTGGTGACTATCGATTTGCTCCATGCCCATTTACTACTTTAATGAATAGGATGAATTTGATTGACAATTATATAAGAACATGTATATTTTATGTAAGAGTGAAAACATAACGTTGAACCCGTTTAGTTAATTACAACTAGGTAACCAACACAGTGAGATTATTACATACCAAAACATCTTTTCTCTGAATTTTAACAGCATGATCTCAATGTATAATGTGTCTAAATCCCTGGAATATTTCAACAAGAATCTTGAATATTCGTAAATATGGAAAAGAATTGCCACCACTTTCCTTACACTGTTGACAAAGGCTTGTACAATAGCATGACAGTATGAGTCTCTAGACGACTCTATGGAAACGAATCATGAAGATATCACATGACACTCATTAAAGGCACAAAACAATCAATAGGATGTCGTTTTCAGTTGGACTGCTGAGTGGTAAAGTGTGTTTCATAGGGTGAAAGCTCCTAGTTTCGATAATGCATTGTTACGATTATCGACTTTCATATTTCAGTAGACAGCTAAAATCCTCCCAAAAATACTTGACAACAGATGAGGAATACTGTTTTCCAGTAAGTGCAACTGAATTATTTTTCAAGTTAACTTTAGGGTCCAAATGCTATTTTATTGAAATACCATGGAGGATTATCGACTAAATTTATAGCAAAAGAGTGTTTAAGTGGACGAGAAGAACGGTTATACAATATACAAGCTTGTTACATTTCCAGTGAAAGGAATGTCGAGGCTTATGTCATGACGTTAAAGTTCGCAAACATTTTGTCTTCCATCCCAACACACAACCATTAAAACAAAGCTTCCAACTGTGTCCAGTGGACAACAAATGTAATATTCAATACCTGGCTAAAGGTTACCACGATTAGGGCACATTTTTGTTACTAAGGTATCAATAGCCTTGCTGGAAGCAGGCCAGGTATTTTCCAACATGTCGAAACTACTGTAAGGATGCAATAAATCGTGACAACTGCTCCAGTTTGAATGAAGGTGACTAAGAAATACTTTTTAAAATAAGTTGCATTTCACCACTTCAACCCCACTTCAAGCCAAATTTTAAGAGACCATTTGCTATAGAAAACAATGAGGCAATTAAACTTCAAGCAAAATGTCGGAATTGCAAGAAACAAGAACATCTGAAAAACGTTTATTTTTAGAAAAATATGCAATTAGCCTATACAGTATCTGATTTTACTTTGCCTACAAAACCACATAAAGATCACGCCGACTTAAAAACAAATCAAATGCTTATGCATTCTGGTGCAACTCATGATTGTTGACCAATAATTCGTAACAGATGCTACTTTATTTGAGCCTCCAACATTAGTCAGAGATGACTGGCAGCAAAAAAAGTATTAAATTTGGACAAACAAGAAGATATGAATTATATTCGATTTTAGATTCTCGCTGATAACAGCAAAACAACCATTGTCAAGAAATTCCAAGAAGTCTGATTTTTGTTTGAGTAGCCAGAAACCATGCAAACAATGTGTTAATAGCTAAAGGTTTAGTTGAACTTGTAGCTAAAAAACCACACTTGGCTTTCGGTTACAAAATAAGGTTGATTTTCTTTTCAAATCATTGAACATAACGAGAACATTTTATGGTAGGCATAAATTTGAAAGAACATCTGCACTATCAATACCTTATATGGGACATGACTGTAACAAAACCAGACATATCTAGAACGTACCTAAAATTGCAACAAAACAAAATTACAGAATACTTTAGGTCACAGGATACAAATATTGTTCTTGCTGGAAAACGTCTGCAAAAGGTTTACATTGATTTATGTGGACCAATATACCCAGGATAAAAAAGGATAAAAATAATTGATTACATCTTTCGCTAAATATTAAAGTATCCTTTTTGTTGACTTACAAATATTGATGAATAGAAACTATAATGAGTTACAAACATTTCTTCTAGCTGTAGCTTAGATAGGTATAGTTAAAGGAATATAAATCGATAACGGTGAAAAATATATGTTATATGCAATCCAGAGAGACTTACTTGACAATGGCGTCCAAAAAGTCACCAATTCACTATACTCGCCTTATCGAAAAGACAAATGAAAGAGAATTTTAAAAACCCTAATAGAGATGACGTCCTTTTTGTGAACTGGTGCTAGCACACCAAAATCTTTTTAGATCCACTCAATCTGTCATACACAGTACCCACAAATAAAAAGTTATCAGAGACCAAGAAGTGTAACAGCTTACCAGTTATTTGCAGACATGAGGAACCTTTGCCTCTTTGGTGCAACATGCACATTGTAATTTAAAGGACCAAAACAAAGATGGATATGAGAAGCATGACATCTATTTACCGTGCAATAATGTATTTACTTACTTCTTGTATTCCAAAATCAAAATTCACAGCTGAAAACTTCACAAAAGACGATGCAACCAATATTTACGTGCACGTTCATTATGAAAGAGACTTTGGCTACCACGTTATGAAGGGATTCGTTAAAAAGTAAAGAACTCAAAAGTTGCACCAAAGAGAAAGTTAACTTTGTTATGTGTTACCCCACAAACAAACTTTCGCTCTTTGTCAACACAAAAGATAAAATGTCTAAAGTATTAAAACTATCTGTCCTGGCTGTAAATCGCCTACATTGATAAAACGAATTGAGCGTTATTTGAAAGTGCAAAAGAACATTATACCCAAAACGAGTCTGCATTTAGAAAAATTATAATTTGAATGACCAAATTTTCAATTTGTTCTCGTTATACCGTATGTTTATGAAAGACGGTAAAGAAGATAATCACTAATACCTCAACCTCTTCAAATCTGCCAAACACTCGAATAACTAATCAATCTACAAACTGGAACACTGTTCTATTCGAAAAGCCTCTCCAAATAAAAAAATCATTTTGATTAAGCAAAGGTGCCAAAGCGTCAAGGAATTTTTAGCTGTTTTGATGGGTTTATTGATTGTTTTTCGAATAGAACATTTTATTTTGTATATTACAGATTTTTTTATTAATTCTAGATTATAGATATCAGCTGGTTCATACTTTACTTTTTTACTGTCCTATTGATGATTTTATAATAAAATCGAGGATTTGATCTTTAATAATTTGCTTTATTTCCTTGGCTTGAATTTTGAGTCTATCAACATTCATATTTTCCGATTAACGTTTTTCTTATTTATTACTTTATCTACATAATCTTTATCAATTATTTGTACATTTGTTATCCATGGTTTTCTTGCAACTACTATGCAGTACGTTCGAATGCGAAGAGTATGGTCTACTTCCCTGTCGAGCTTGATCTTCACTGCGATTAAGAAATCTTCCTTATGGTCTTTTTTCAATGAGCTGTCGTTTGTATCCTCAATAAACAAAGCTATCGTCTCTCTCTTTCTAATTACGTTCTCAAATAAGTTTTTATTTCAATTGGTCGACGATATACATAATATTTCTTTTCAAACAAGTTGAGTCCTGAGGTGTCATTTAGTATTTACTTTAACAATTCTTTCCAAGTGTGATTCTGAGACAGTCATTTTCAAATATTGACAGCGTTTTTGTTTCTTCAATTTAGAGGGTTTCAATTTTTGATATAAAGGCATCAATCAAAACAATAAACGAGTTATAAAGTCTGATCTTGATGTTATTCAAAATATCTTTTCTATTCCATAATTTTTTCTTCAGTCTACCAAAGGCTGATGACATCAAGGCTATTCTGCTCTTACAATCTTTCAATATGTTTGGGATTCTAAAATTAAAAAAACCCCGAAGTTTTTCACATTTTACCTAACCTCGTCATTTTTATAAGGCTTTTAGGTTTTGTTATCTTGACTTTACAATTGCGTATAGTGCTTTCATTCTTCGTATAAATTATACAAATTAACCCTCATAGAAATTCTTCCAAGAATAACTTGAAGAAGAAAACTGGTTTATTGTTTAATTAATTCTAGTGAAGTATCTACTATGCAAGTAACAAAATTAGAACCACAAAAGACAGTTGGTCTTTTAATGATGTTAAGTATGTAGACCAGAAGTCTTTATAATTTGCTTAAAAATATTTTTCAAATACAAAATCTCGTAGTTAACGAGTTTCAACCAAAACGACAATGTAAGGCCAAGTATTAAAGAGATTTCTATCGTTCGTGGATAGATTTACATTCAATGCTAAACTCCAAAAGAAGGCAAAATTCTGACGAAGAATTATTAAAAGTAATTTTTAGAGCTTGGCCTGGCTGTTTATTAGTAGCATTTAAGTCATTTTCATTCAGTTTATACCGCCTTCACTTTTCAAACAAAAAAACAATTCTAATATATTCTTCAATTAGTTGAAACAATCAATGAAAAATGTGGCGAGTTGTTTTTTCATCTTCGCTACATTTCTCACCGATAAAACACCTTTCGACATTTGTTTTTCCATTCATCCGTTTTGTTGCAGACAAGTCTTAGTGAATAATCAAAAGTGACCATGACTTTAATTGCTCTATTTAATTAAACAAGAAAAAAAATGGCCGTGCCTTAATGAATATTTTATGCATCGAAGAAGCTAGCGAAGCCAGTTCTACATGTTGTTGACAGTTAGGTCATATTCAAAGTTGCAGTGATATCTAATAGTTGCATTAAAGATTGATAGGTATGATCAGGAATAGAAAGATTCCAGTCAAAACACATTTTAGAGTAAGCTATATATTGATATTGCTTTAAATCACGGAGAGTGTCTGGTCAGACTAAGTTTCAAAAAGCATGAGACTACTGCCAAAAAAAGATATGCTCTAAAGAGTGAAAAAACTTATCATAGTCGGAGTTTCAGCAGCGTTTTAATTGGAAAATAAAGTCAACGATTAATCATAAATTACTCCAGACAATCACAACACTTAAAACAGTCTTCTATTGCTAAAAGAACCCAATTAAATAGTATTTCTTATAGTAAACTCGATACAAAGTTTTGAGCTTTAGAAAGCTCATAAAAATGTACGAGAAAAAAGAAAGTACGGATCCAAAATGTGACACCGGATTTCAAAAACGATAATCATCATCATCATCATCATCATCATTGTTTGACCTCAGTCGAGGTGATGGATTGAACAACCTTCCTCCAGTAGTCTCGGTCTCCCATAGCTGCTTTACGATTTTGACCTACTAAGCCAGTATCTCTTGTAATGATATCTAAGAAAATCAATTTGCGACAGCGCTTTCCGATGGATTGGGGTTTCCAGAATATTAGTGATGAAATCACTTCTGAGGTTGCTCTTTGCAAATTTTACTCTTCTAAATTAAACAATGACAAAATCGCGAAGCTTTAATGTTTAAATAGTAGTAAATATCAATTTCATTGTTAGACAGATGAGAGAAGTGTCCCTCCTAACGTAGTCATTGAAAAATTAATCAAGTCGAAGTAATAATAATCAAACAAAGCAATGTAAATCAAATTAAACTGATGTATAGAAATATATTCAAAGAAATCTTAGTCGACACAAAATATTGAAAAAGATTTTTAGTTTTGTAAACAATTTTTACTGGAAATCTCTCTTTCAAATTTAGTTTCCAAATTTTCATTACAATGAAGACTCTCAGTGATCGTTTATCAAACTCCAAATTTCCAGAAGAAATGTAATTCCTTTCAAAATATGATAAATTCTCTAGAAACCCATTCCTTAAATATCTCCCAAATCCATCCGCAGTATCTTTTGAATTAACTGCTAAATTTCACCAATATCTTTAGAAGGAGTATTTTATTTTCCTGGTGCTATCCAGCTGTTCTCTAATCTTATCATCTTCGACTAATTTTGTACAGGAAATTCACTGCGTTTAAGTTTTCTCAACTCTTTCAGGTGTTTCCTCTTTCTAAATAAAGTAACAACTGGTCTCTTCTAATCCTAAAGTTTTAGGGACATGTGCACGTGGATTTCATCTTCCATTTCTGTTTGACACAATCAATCTTCAATCTTAAACTTGATAATTTTACCTTTGTATGGCTTTTGATGATGAATTGGAAATAAATAACAAATTAGCTTTTATGTTCAAGCATTATGGCCATAATGAAGAGCTGTAAAAATATGAATTTTGCTCTCCTTCATTCGATTTCGATCTTTTTGACTGGTTTAGAACTTTTCTGAGTTACCAGCAGGTACTTTAAAATATAGTTATCCCTGGTTCATCCAAGTCTATTGGACTTGACGTTTTTAACGCTTTTAATAGGATTAGGCTTACTAGAGCTTTTTAGACATCAAATCTTCTGTCATTTCTGAAGGTATCTTTGACGTCATATCATTTTTCTTGAGTGATCGTAGCTTGACGGTTGTCATAAAGAGTAAGCTCTCAAATTCCTGTTTAAGGAATAGTGAAGTACCACAATGTTCAATTCTGCCTTCGACGGTTTTTCTTCTTCATCAATAATCTTTCTTATTCTGTATTATTTGATCGTGTTAATTATCCCGATTAAACTAGCAGTATTTTTGTTGGGTTTTGTATTTTCTTTCCAAAAAGAGAACAGGTTCTAGAGGTATCCTATAACTTTTAAAGGTATAACGAGACAATTTATTTCTTTTAATAAACCTAATGATTCTTTCAAGATTCTTCTCAGTGTGGAAGTACATTTGTTAGGGAAGCACTCATATAGTAAGCAACTGTGCTCCGTTGTACTTTCAAGTTAAAATTTAAAGGGGCATTATTGACTAAATCAGTCACTTCTACCTCTAATAAAGTTGGATTTCTATTACATTGCATGCGCTTTTTTATGAGAAAATTCTACAACACCTTTAAAAATAGGATCTATTCATCTTGACTCTATTATCCAAATAGAGAGCCCTTTATATAGACCCTGTATGTTTTGTTAGACAGGAAGAATAAAAATAGATAGTTGCACAAGTGCAACTACCTTACGTCCTCAACTTCCTTATTATCTTGTTTTATTATATTCTTACAATTTACTTCCTTACTCTTTCTATTTTCTTACCTTTCTATTATATTCTTGCTTCTGTAGGTTTTCTTACTACAGAATTTTTCTCGCTATCCTATTTTCTAATTTTCCTTTTTCCGAACTTTCTTTATTCTCCAAGATTTCATATTTTACTTACTTTTTACATTCTTTCTTTTTCTTACTTGCATTTGTCCTTACTTACCCTTTTCTCATCTTCTTTCCGCTTCCCTTCCATATTTTTTTCAACTCTTCACTAATGCCTCATAATTGAAGTTCACTTTTTCACCGGTATAAACTTTTTTGTATAATAATGCTTTTCTGCTACCTACCTTATTCCTTATAAAATTAGTAACTTTGATTTATGAGATAATATTTTAATTTAGTTTTTTCCTTTCTCTCAGGACGTTGGGGATCATAGCTCTCCATTGGCATCTTCTCATAGCAAGCTCGATGAGTGAAA
Source organism: Morbakka virulenta (assembly GCA_003991215.1). NCBI lineage: Eukaryota > Metazoa > Cnidaria > Cubozoa > Carybdeida > Carukiidae > Morbakka > Morbakka virulenta. The sequence goes on along the minus strand of RDPX01000051.1, from coordinate 2,749,944 downwards.
CGGCATTCGTGTTTGTGTCCAGTTCTTCATTAATCCATTTACAAATGTTATCTAAATATGGTATCCTTTGTCTTCCCTTCGACCTTATACCTTCTATCTTGCCTGATAAAATTGCATTCTCTAATCCGTCTTTACGAATAAGATTGCCTAAAAATCGTACTTGACCTCCCCGGATGTGACTAAGTAGGCTTCTCTTGGAATGTGTCATCGTTAATATTTCACCGTTTCTCTTTCTGTCTGTCCAAGAGATTTTTAACATGCGACGAAAGAACCACATCTCTGTGGCTTCAATTCCCTTTTTCATGTTTTCGTTAATTTTTAACATTCACTGCCATATGTCAACACCGATATTACATAGCTACTTTAATTCCTTTTCCTCGATGCTACCGATAAGCTTCGGTTCTTTAAAATACATCCGAGTTTTCCAAACGTATCTTTTGCCATACCGATTCTGCGTTTTATGTCTTCGTCACATCTGCACCCAGAAGTAATTAAACTTCCTAGGTAGTTAATTGATCTACTTGTTCTACTTCTTCGCTGTTTCTCCTTTAGTATTCATAAAAGAATTAGCAATGTCTTGCTCCGTATTTTCATTTATTTTAGAGTTCATTACTACTGGAAAGATATATTTGTGAAACAAAACTTTTTTATTTCCTTGCTACTCTCATAACTAACTCTTAATTAATACAAATATCTTTGTAAGAATTTTACTTAATTTTACTTATTTTCATAGTGTGAATACTATGACGAGGAGATCGACTCCCAATGGGAAGAGGAAAACAATGGTATCATTTGCCAACCTATACGTGGCAAGGAAAATCAAGTAAGAATCTTAATTTCTATTAGATAAGTTGTTCTTAATTGAAAAACTGTTCCTTTCATACTAATTTTTGAAAAAAGTAATGCAATCAAATGAAATATAAAATTTTATATTAAAAACATTAAAACATTTATCCTCGTTTCGTATAGTAAAACTCCTTTCCGATAACAGAAAGTAAACCATTTATAATATTTTCAAATATATATATATATATATATATACGCAGTAGTGCTACTACTTTGGTTCGGCTTCTTCTTAAGGACATTGAACCATTGAACACTCTACAGTCTAAATACAAGCTTCCGTTTGCATATAGATCAATCGATAGATAGATAGATAGATAGATAGATAGATAGATAGATAGATAGATAGATAGACAGACAAATAGATGGATAGATAGATAGATAGATAGATAGATAGATAGAAAGACAGATAGATAGATAGATAATAGATAGATACATAGATAGATAGATAAATACATACATACATAGTACATACATACATACATACATACATACATACA
>RDPX01000051.1:2714363-2748576 GCA_003991215.1 Morbakka virulenta | reverse complement strand
CATTGAAAACTCGACATACTAAATACAAGCTTCCGTTTGTATATAGATCAATCGATAGATAGATAGATAGATAGATAGATAGATAGATAGATAGATAGATAGATAGACAGACAAATAGATGGATAGATAGATAGATAGATAGATAGATAGATAGAAAGACAAATAGATAGATGGATAGATAGATAGATAGATAGATAGATAGATAAATAGATACATACATACGTACATACATACATACATACATACATACATACATACATACATACATAGCAAAAAGCAGTATGCATAAGGTCCTAAAATACAGCTATTAAAGATGATAAAATTTTGTCCATTGCATTGTATGGGTAATAAAATACAAAAAGAAACAGTTAGCAGCGTAATTGACCTTTAAGTAAAGATAGCTCAATATCATCTCCAGATCTACATTTATCTTTGAAAAATGTAGGTAAATGTTATTGTTAATTTGATGGTTTTCTTTGTTTCATTTCTTGGAGCAATGGAATATATTAGTGGTGTTTTTTAAATGACGTATATTGACCGGTAACTAAAATAGTTCTTGAACGTAGCGTGAAAGTAAGCAGAATAAAAAATAAAACATGACATTGATATGTACAGAGGTGAGGGTGGAATATTTTCTGCTTCTTGGTACTACCACCACCATCATTACAATGATACAATGATACAAATTACATTGATACAATGTTTTACCGTCTACCATGACTAGGAAAAAACTATCCTTATTGCACGAAGACACAATTTTCTTGTTGCACTGTTGTCCTTCAAAGAGATACAATGCAATTCTACGCAAAAGTTATTAACAGTTGAAGGATACAAGAAAAAGCTATACAGATATGTACAGACAGAAAAGTAAAGTGCTTTGAAGGCACTTCGTAAAGCATTTTTCTTTACAGAACATGCTTTGTCCACAGTAAAACTCACTTTTGTTATTTGTCAACATTTGTCTTTTGAGTGACCAGAAGCAATTTTGCGTTAAAATGAGAGTTATTGTAATATAGGCGTTTTATGAATACAGAAGGATCAACTGTTTTCGTAAAACAAAACATGATATCAATTTGTATAAAACTGAGTATTATACTTCTGCAGCTACTTATGGTTATCTCTTGTAGGTTGCTTCTTAATGTCTAAATAGCAATCGTTGTTAACAATATTTTAATAAAATCTTCTCAATTTTTTCCAATTGTTTATGTTTCCATTGTAGACAATTGGGGTTGTCTTGCTGAGAAGAAAAGAAAACGGTGACCAATTTTCCGAGGATGATCGTCAGGTGAGTACATAATAAAAAAAATTTGCATTCGTTTTCTGAAAGGTAGTACCAAAGTTCGAACTTTAGATAAGTGACGAAACCATAGAGAAAGTCTTTAACTATCTTGTGTCTTACGTCACAGCTAGTGGCAATAGATAGAGATAGTATGAGAAATGAAATAAATAATGGCCAAAGATGCGCTTAACACCAAAAGAGCCACTTTCACCAACCGAAGACTTTGACTGACCATCAAACATCATCTTCTCAAAACCTTCGTCTGCTCGGTCCTCTTGTATGGAACGGAAGTGCGAACACCAAAGTAGAAACACGGTGGAACACGGAAACGACGTAGATTCATATCCCAAATTTTTATATATATTGAAGTCCTATTTCTTGTTTAGAAAGAGAGAGCGAGAGAGATGCTCAAGACTATCGAGCCAGGTCAGTTGAAACTCCATGAGAATTACATTCGAAAACAGAACTAGAGGACCTTTGTTTCAGTGGCCAAATTGATGGTAAGGGCGATCAATGTAAAAGGAGAAAAAAGTTGTTCAAAAATTTCAACACCATTTTAGATCAATCAAGGAACTATTGATGTCACTTGAGGCCTAGAACGATAGCGGGGTATTTAAATGGAATAGCGGTTTGTCTGATCTTGTTTGAAGCTTGCACCATGGTAGAAGAAGAATATCTTAACAACAGCGACATGTAGATTATATTAAAATACATTAAAGGCAAAAGTTGTTTTTTTCTTCTGAAATAAAAACTTTTATATCTGGATATAGTAAAATCGTTAGAAAAGCAGCAAGGACTCCTGTTGGCCATGGGACAAGGTAGTGAAAAGTCGCGGTAACCGCATGGTAAAACAAGCTAAAAGAGGAATCATAAATACTTATTAACAGAAAATAGCCTGAATCCTGTGAGAAAAGCCATTAATATCGTCTTTCCTAACAAGGAGAAATCACATAAGTCTTCCCCATTCATAAAGACATTGAAAAAAAGATAAACAAAATCAAATTTGAACCCATTTTTTAATTGCTGTTAATTTACTAAAATGATCAGTACTTCCCTTAAAAGACTTTGCTTGGAGTAAACCAGTATGAATGAAAAATAATCTTGGTGAAACATTTACCTTCATGCATACTATCAAAATAACTGTTGAAAAACAATTACAAAAACTATAATGTGTAAAGACTGCAGTCATTTATACCATTTGTACCATTTATAATCAATTTACCTTTGCATGCTTGCTTGGTGCCAGTAGTAAGAACAAATGCAAAAATAATATTCCTTTATAAAAGAGAATTGGAATATTTATCAAACTTTCGTCGAATACCCATTTTGCCGGTCATGTCAAAATCATGGAAAAGTGTGTCCATGACCAATTAAAGAACTACTTGTAAAGATATAGCTTGTTCTCGAAAACGCAATTTTGCTATCGTAAAAAGTGATTAGTGCAACCTGGTACTCTATTACTGACAAACGATATTCACACTAACAATAATAATAAAATTCACAGTTATTAGACCTACCCAAGGTATTAGATGCACACAGTCACCCATTTCTCAAGAAATGCATTTAGATGGAACTACAGGCATTGTTTTGCAATAGATTTTTGATCCCTTGTTCAATCGTTGCTAGATATGTGAGATTGGTGGACCTCAACTTTCTCTAAACTCTGTAATATGCGGCCTGCCACAATGCTCTACCCCAGGACCTGTACTCTTCCCTCTTTATTTTATGGATCTCAAAATCCAAATTTCTTAAAGGTTCTCAACTTTGCAAATGATACAATAGGTTTTTCAGTTCGTAAGAGTCACAGTGAAATTAAACAATATTTTATTTAAGCTCAAATACATTAAACATTATTTTATTATTATGATCTAATAATGTAGTTAAATCCAGGAGAAATTGAATCGATGCTTTTTGCAAAAAAGAAGTTAAACTCGACCAAAAACTCTTCAGATGCAACATAAGTCTGTCTCCATATCCACAATATCAAGATATTGCTATCTTTTGACTCCCCTAGGTCAAAAGTTATGATTTTGCAAAAACTTTTGACCTTATTTACGAAAAATCTCCATTTAAATTGAAGCTTAGTGTCATCTTTGAGAATTCTCCTTTTGACATCACCTTATTAGGGTTTACAGAGGCATTTTGTTGCCCAAACTACTTTACAAATTGCACAACAATTTGAATCTCTTAATGTCTTAAAAGTCACCGCACAAATCGCCTAAAACATTAATAAATAGCAAAAGAAAAAAGACATATTATTGAAGGCTGTAAAAATTTGAAAAGTTCTATGAAAAATTGATTCATAAATTTTATACTAAAACAATTCATATCTTTTACGTGTTCCTAAAGTGAATATCTAGCGATATCTAGCGATATCTAGCCCCATTTCAATAGCTGTAAATAGTTCCCATGAATTTACCACTGAACTACAGCAAAATGAAAGTACACACACTTTTTAAAATATGTAAATAATCATTTAAAAGAAATTATTTACTTTTCCTTTTGAAACGTATTTTAACCTCTGTAAGTAAGAAAAAGCCATTCTTTAATTTGGTTTCCTACATCTTCTGACTTTTCAACTTTATTTTTTTTACTTTATTTTCAAATCAATTGTAATTTTTTACGCAGAGCACAGATATTAATAGCAGTGTAATTAACACTGAAATATTCATATTTATATTCTTTAATTTGTTTTCTTACATCTTCTGACTTCTCAACTTTATTTTTTTGACTTTATTTTCAAACCAATTTTAATTTTTTACGCAGAGCACATATATTAATAGCAGTGTAATTAACACTGAAATTTTAATATCATATAAACTTTTAAAAAATTAAATTTCAAAAAATGTTTGCTGATAAATAACAAAAAAGCTAAGGAATTTTAAAGAATAATTTTCAATAAATTTATGAAAAATTGCAATGTGTAATGTTTTTTCATTTGACATTTAAGCAACGTTTTACGTCAACAGCTACGATTTTTTGTATATTTTTAAACCTCTACAAAGTTGGGTTTTTTTAATCTTAAAATAATCAGAGATATATTTTGCATTTTCAGCTGGTGATACTACATACCAATAAGTTTATTATTCAGTGATAGCGAATAGAAGTAATGTAATTAAGCAGCGTTTTCTGATGAAGTCAGCTTTCTTCCTAAAACCAGACAAAGAAGCATAAAATAGTTTCAAACAAACCTACTTTATTCATATAATTATGTCCAACAGTGTAAAATATAGTAAATTTTCATTACTTCAGGCTGTCGTTAAAGCTTAATTTTATTTCATTACCAGATTGCTCAAACATTTCTTTCATTTGCTGGGATCTGTTTAGAAAACGCTCAGCTGTTTGAAGTGTCACGGCTTGAATTTAACCGCAACAAGGTAAGTCAATGATATATCATAGGATGACCTGAGTATCCATATTTGAAGGCTATTGAACCTACAGAATTTCTAAAAGCCAATATACCACCATGTCACTCAATATGTAGCACTGTTAGTAAATATTTATGACAATGTAAATTCTGGAAATATTTTCAGACCAAACCGCTGTACATGTTGGGAGAATGTATAGAACCAATCAAAATTTGCTCTCAAAAAAAACATTTTTTTACTTAACATTGTTCGATATTAAAGAAATCCGATATTGTGTACTTAATATTTTTCCAAAGCCCTTTGATGTATTTTCGGTTTCTCTGATGCACTCCGTATTTTCCTGTCTAATATGTTGGTCTGTATATTTTCAGGCTAAGTCACAAGAACAATTCTTTTTGAATATATCATTGATTAATAAGCCTGTCTTTCAAACAGATTTAGTCAATAAACACCAGTTTTCTCCAATGACTGGTAATAGGTAAAAATGATAAGAAATATAAATCAAGAAAAATGTTTGAATATCTTTGAAACTTTTTAGCTTCTCACTTCCGCATATATCACTACAAAGTGAGATACATAAAAATGATGAAAGTAAGGCAGCTATTGCAGAAACCTGAAGAAAAAGGACTGCACTGGTTTGATAACGTATTTTACTACTGTTTCGTAATCTGATGGTTACACATTCGTTAGTAGCAAAGTATTCCACAAAGGATATAAAAACTTACAGCAATATAAAGGCTTTGTCCAAGTCCTATCCTGAACGCTTTAATTGTTTTTAACCTTAGACTAAAGTACAGTAAAATGAAATCAGTTAGCAGTTAAAAAACGCAGAAGTTTAACATAAAAGTCTAATTAATCTATTGGAAGATAACAACGATCGACGTAAGAAAATATTAACTAGGAAGTACCATTTACAAACCTTTGTTAAAGGGGAGATCATTTCTGAAAGACGTTTTGTTCATTACCGCATTTCTAATGTTTAGTTTATAAGTAGTTTACAGTAAATTCTTGCTCTATTGAAATAATGAACACAGTCAGCTATAGTTAAAACACTATCTCCATTTGGTATTCCATGTACACATACGAAAACGTCTTATTTACCGTCTAATTTAATATCATATTACAGTGTATTTTGTTTTCAAAAAATAGCACTGGTACCCCTCAAAGCAAATTGAATAAATAACCCTCTTTTTTTAAAGTTAATAAAATATTTTTTTCTCTGAGGTAACTAATGGTAATTATACATTTCATTTATGCTAGTAATGTTATGTCAAAGAAAAGTTGGAACCTTTCTTTGATATAAAATTATATATAATATACAACAGCCCTCGTACTTACCTAGTATAATTGTCTTAATATAATTAACGTTATGTCCTGGTTAATTTTCCGGTAAATTATGTATAACTTGAATATTGATTACAGAAAAAATAACATATTTTATTTAAAAATAGTAAAAAACTACAGAAAAATATGTAGGAAATTGTTTTGTCTTGCCTTTAGCTTTCTTCAAATAATTTAAAGTCTCTATTCGTTGAGAGTTTTTAACTAAATGTAGTTTTAAACATTTTCAATACTCGACAAATTACAGAAAGAATATAAGTTAGTGATAATACACCATGAAAGGCAATTTCTTTCTTTTTCTCAACATGCCTAGAATTTAGCAACAAATTTTAAAGCTGCTTCATAGTATTGATATGTTTGTTTAACACCATTGTACAACCTCAAAACAATATAGGAAGCAATGGAAAAGAAATTCGTGGTTGTTAAGATGTGAACCTTTTGAAAAATAAAAGAATATCTTGTGAACTAAAAGAAAAACAAACGAAGCTGTTTTGAGACAAGTAGCACAGAACCATAAAAGTCACTCTTTAAAGGCAAAAAAGGTATAGTTTGTATCATGCCTAAAATTCAATTAAAATATTTTAGCCTGACAATAAAAATCAACTACATAAAGAGAAATAGAAATTCAACGTCTTAAAAACTCTACAAAAAGTTAGAAAAAGACGTGAACAATAATATCCATAAATAATACAATTGTGCATCATGGAAAGATCTCGTTGAGGCTGCAAATGGATGAAGCCGAGGCAAGACGAAAAAGGATCTAACAAAGTTAAAGCAGTTTATAAATTGTGAGCTGCCTACTGTGCTTGTCATTTTGAACAAATACTTATATTTTGATAAAAACAAGAACAACAGATTATCTTCTATTAACAAAGGGGACAGAGGGAAGGGTAGGGATTAGTTCACAAGAAACAAAAGACAAATCAAAATTGGTGAAAACAGCAGTTTCACCAATCTATAAAATTGAAAGTATACCAAAAGCCGGCAGGAGAAAAAAGTAGGTAAGCCAAACTATTGCATTTATATGACCAAATTTATATGAGACGTCTAGACTGTTGAAGTGAAAATTAAAGATACTGCATGTAGAAGAAAAAGGATAATTGTTGGGCCCAAAGGAAGAGTTGGAAAGATGTATAGAAGAACATGCTGTACCGTTTTTCTGCCACCTCACTTTGTACCATTCTGCCTAAACACTTACCTGGCCAACTCACATTACTGTTAGCAAGTACAGCCAACCTCCTTTTGGGGAGAGTAAATGCGAATAAGTGTTATGTATTGATTTATGTTGGTGCGAACAAAGGGTTTAAAACAGTCAGTTGGATGAAGAAAAAACCTTACATGAAATACACTTGGATTTTTTTATCTTTTTTCTTTATATTTTTGGGTAATTAATAATTTCAAACATAAACATAAAATAACCCAAACATTCTCGACCGTTATTCATTTCATATTATATTTTCATACTTTATTCAATGTATTCATTTTAATCGGTAAAATTATTTCTTGAAACCATAAATGGTATTCCCCTTTTGGGTACCAGAAATTTCTTTATGTTTTTCCTATTAAGTAACATAGCACAAAACGTCATTGCTTCGGAAAATCCTACTCTGTGTTTTCGTAGCCTGTCTACAGTTATCTAAACTTCTGACTGTTGCACGAAATTTTAATTTTTCTAATTTTTAAAAACATGATTATTTTCTAAACGGTGTACTTGCAGCTTGGGTCACTCTAAAATAGTCTCTTCCTACCTGCTCTCTGCTTTTTAATGTGGTGGAAGATGTAAAACTAAACAGTTGCCTTGTCACCTTCTTACCTTCTTACCTTCTTACCTTCTTACCTTCTTACCTTCTTACCTTCTTACCTTCTTACCTTCTTACCTTCTTACCTTGTTCTGTGGAGTCGTTTAAGACTCGTAGAGATAAGTATGATTATGCTACCACAGATGCTGAGAATGAGAACATAATTATGATAACCATGATATTTCTGCTTCACCTAGCTTGTTGAAGGCTATTAAATTAAATTATTAATTATTTTCTTACCCATTTGTCAATAGATATTGTGTAACCACTCAAATTTGTTTACAACAATGATAATTACTACAACTGCAGAAATCTGAAAGTCTCTTTAAATGTGCTGTTATTATAAGTAATTTTTTTTCTCCAGGCTTTGTTGGAACTAGTCTATGACATATTCGAAGAACAAACAACATTAAGCAAACTTGCGCATAAAATGATGAAGCGTGCTTTAGATTTATTCCATTGCAAAGAATGTAGCATACTTCTCTCTGGTGATCCAAAGCATCGAAATCTTTTTTCGGATGAGGTATGTGACTCACATTTCTTTTTTCTCCTCGTGTCTTACCTATTTACATTTAAATCTACCCAAAATAGCTTATGTTTATAACAGATCCTGAAACGATAAGATAATAAAATTGTATCGAATGAAAAAAAGGTCTGAAACTAATAGAGTCAAGGATTAACTGATAAAACAAAAGTTGCACTATTTTAAAATCAAACATACAGTAGATATTTTCAAGTGATTCCCATGTATTAGTAGTCTATCGTTAGAGTAATTAATTGTCAACAAGCGTACTCCTTATATGTTCAATTTCCTTCATTTTTTTAGTTAGAGTATACCTTAACAATTTCTGCAAGAAGGGGTGAAACGTTTTCTAAGAAGCTTCCTCTCAGATAGCTCCTCCCTGCATACAGACCTGTCTTGATGTGTTCAATGAAGTAAAGTAATTCCGTGCTCCCAGTTTAGAGTGCTCCACTGATTACTGGAATAATAGTTACTTGGCTGATGTTCTACAATTTTATCACTTTTTTTAGATTTTAATAACTTTACGCTTTTTTTATTTTTATTTTATGCTTCTATTTCATAGTTTTTTATCAAAGGGAATGCAAATTAATCAACTTTTTCGTTATTATTCTCTTTACCTCATTTTCATTTTTACTATTAATTGTTTATGTGTGTATGTACGTATGGATAGTATACACCTTAACTAACTAAACTTGATACCATCATAAAGCCGCATCTACTTTCTGGACTTGACGAACTTTCTCTCTCTCTCTCTCTCTCTCTCTCTCTCTCTCTCTCTCTCTCTCTCTCTCTCTCGCCCCCTTCTCCTCCTCTTCACCCGCTTACTAAACTAGTGCTACATCTATTACTGTTTTTTCCCCTCTTTTCTGAAAAAGGGTTTGTTTTCTGGAAAAACACTATGCTACTGGGTTGTGAACCATTTATCATAAGAAAGAGCTAGTGCACTCTCGAGTCTTGGAAGTGTTTTTCAAAATGATTGCATTCTTATTTTCATTAGTTTTTTTTCTTTGAATAAGGATGGCTGATAAAGCCTTAAGAAACTAATTTTTGTGTGTATATATGTTGAATATTTTGTGTTTATTTAAAGATGATCAAGTAAGTAATACCATATTCATCTTTATCAATCCCCAGGAGTGGTAAAATTGGTAGGAAAAAGGCTTCAGTTGGAATTTTAAAAGATTAAATAAAAATCCATCAGAGCTGTTTAGGACATTAGTTTCCTGCTTGAAAATCTTGTATTGAAACATTTAGACACCTTTTATTGGAGAAAAAGCTGCAGAAAAACAGAGAAGAGAAAATGCTATCGACAGATTTGCCGTTGCTGTGTACAGGACGAATAAAAGAGTAGAAGTAATTGGTTATTTCCCCCAGGAATATTAAAAAATCATCTGGAAGGTTTATAGACACTGTGACATTCCAGATAGGACTATTGCTGACAAAAGAAGGTATTCTACATTTACTGGTAGACTTTCACTGCAAAGGATCATGGTTAATACAACGACTTACACAATTACTGCAGTAAGGAAAAACATGAAATTTTTCATAAACAAATTAAAGATGGCGGCGACAGTTGCCATCTTTCCCAATCCTCTATGTGCCGTCAGTTTTCTTGGCCATAATTATCAAAATAGCAATAGCTTCGATTCTAAAACAGGTGAGGGGGGGGGGGGGCGAATAAAGGAAAGTTCACTTATCAGGATAAATACAGTAACTTTTAAAAAACAAATTAAATGCTCGTTCGATAAATGTATTTGCCAATCTGTTAACGTCTGGCAAGGTTACTTTATTTTGTGAACATGATAGAAATCATTAATTGAACTTGTGACTACCTGTAAAGTAAACTATTTTACCTTAGGTTTTCTTCATAATCCCATATTTCATTAACTTGCTTGTTGACTATAGATGCAGATAACAGCAATGATGAAACCAAGGAAGCATCACCTAGAAAGTATGATTTTTCAATATACGATTTTTTTGAAATATGCTCAAATATTATTTGGTGATGTTTACAAAGGTAGAAGTCACTACAAAAACAGGTAAACAAAATACACATGAATAAGAAATGCAGGTAAACACTTCACACTCTGTAATATCTTTATTTATAGGAATAAATATTTAACATCAATAATATGGCTGAAGATGGTACAGGTTACCGAAATATATTCCGCAAATGATAACACATAACGTCATCTATTATTTTATTGAATACTATATATGACGTCTGAATATATTAACATCATCATATTGTTTGCCACCCGAAGTAAGATATGTTTTTATTACAATGGAGTAAGTGCTTTGCAAGACTGGAAAGCAACAAATGTGCTTGGATTGTAAAATATTGTGTGATATTAAGGAATCAACTGTTTTTCTTATTCTTTGGCATGGTGACTGGAGTGTGATCTCTTTATAATAGGTCTTGAGAACCGAAAATATTACTTTGTCTCTTTTAGTCATTTCTAACTAGTATCATAATAAGAAGAGCTATTTGTGTCATTAATTTGGACCATACTCTTCTAGTAAAAACAAGAATGAAAAACCTTCAGTCTCCAAGCACGAGCCTATTATTTTATTAATTTTACTTTACTTTATTACTGAGCAAAGAAGTGTCTACAAATGCCCCCTATCTCTCTCACCCCCCCTCTCTGTCTCTCTCTCTGTCTCTCTCTCTGTCTCTCTCTCTCTTTCTCTCTGTCTCTCTGTCTCTCTCTCTCTCTCTCTCTCTCTCTCTCTCTCGCTCTCTCTCTCTCTCTCTCTCTCTCTCTCTCTCTCTCTCGCTCTCTCGCTCTCTCTCTCGCTCTCTCCGGCTTTAATGTAAATGCACCAAAGTCAGGTTTATCGTGATACGCTTTTTTTATTTTAGTTTATATTGAAATCTCAAAATATTTTCCTTTACAGTACTCTATAATCATGTTTTGTTTCAAACAAACCGCCGGTAATGTTGCTTTGTTAATTTACAGTCGAACTACAAAAACACTAATGAAGAACAGCTGAGTTTTTAATGTACTGGCGATTAGCAAGCACCAATTTTGCACCATCCTTGCACTTTAATAACTAGCACTCCCCTGATGATCCATGTCACTAAAAATTTGTAATAATCGGTAAATGTTTTTTTCCTACTATTTGCTGTCAGTGAATTTAACCACTTGTTTTATGTATATGTATATATATATATATATCTAAGACCATAACTAAACTCATGACAGACAAAATCTATTTTTGCTGTTTTTCCCTGACAGGGCAGCAACTTTTCACACGTTTTCAACCTCTCTTCTTCGGGAATTGAAAAAGATTTGACTTATTCCAGGTAAAATATGAGTTACCTTTAAGACTAGTTGGCTCTGGATACAGATTGAGTAAATAATTACCAAATTGTTTTTTATAGGAAAACTCGTAATACTATTTAAATGTTTCAGCTTAGCTTAATAGTAAACAGCCCATATTTTTAACTTTATGTTAAAGTTTTCCAGGGATATACCTTTTTTAAGAAAAATTTGTATTAACTTTTGGTCTCAGTCTGGACTGATATAAGATTTCCAAAAATCCTCTTCTTTTAGAATGGTATGCTTCTTCTGGGATGCAGCTGTTATATGTGGAGGCTTAATACATAGAACTTCCATCCCTTAGAAATCACTAAAATTATTTGTACTGACCATACAACTAAATCTTCAGGTCTTTGTCATATGATCCTGAAATAGGCGGCTATAAAAAGTAGGTTTATTTGATTGCTATACCTTACATGAATCTCGGCTACCTTTAGAGTTTATTTTGTAATCACAATCAAGAAAAATACATTAAGTCGATTTTCATTAGGTACAGTTCTTCTCCCCTTTCTTTCTCTCTTATTCTTCCCTCTTTTTCTTTCTCATTAGCCTCTCAACCTTTCATTATGTTCCTTTAATGTTATACTATTGCTTTTTTAGCCTACATCGAGATAGTATGGATCTGGTTTCGGACCCAGGACCATTTTCAGATTACGTGGCTGAACATGTTGCAGTTTCAGGAAAGGTATAATTTATTTGATTGGAGTATGAAAAATAATGCTAAAATATGCTATCTTACCAGCATAATTAATTTCATCAATAATTACTTTGTTTGTAATTTTTTTCTTCTTCTTTTGATGGCTTAACAATTTGTAAGATTGTGTTGCACCTTTTGGTTTTACAAGATTTAAAAAATACTTGGTGAGAAACTTTTCCTTCTCTTATTCATGACAAAATAAGAGGCAAGCACTGCTTCGGTGTGTTGTTTTTGTCTCCAGCTTTATTGTTAAACGTACTTCACACTGAGGGAATTGACATTTAAACAAACATCAATTAACTGTTATCTTCGACTTCAATGAAAAGTGAATGCCTTAACATATCTGGGAGTCTGGGAATGTACTTTGAGAACTTATAATAACAGTTAGATTTACAATGGATAAAAGGACCAATCATACTCGTTAGAACTTTGATCCCAGATCAGTGGGCTCCAAAGCGATCTATTTGATCGCATTAAAGGATGTATCGTTAACTTCAAGGGATCAATTTTAATGTATCCAAGGGGTCAAAACAGAGAACTTTACAGGCAGCCCTGAGATTAAATCCCTTAGGAAGATCATGGAGACACATGGTAACTATAACTTACAGATACAAAAAATGGTTTAGTTCTTTCAAGGTAACTAATTACTATTGAGTTTGCTTACCAGCTGAACAAGAGACCGCTGAGCACTTTTTTAGTAAGATGCTATTAGATAAAAAGCTACTGCTTTCAATTGCATTCTTTCATCATGTTCAGTTAGTAGTCCCTCCAGGTTTCCATTGTCACTTTTTCTGTCAACATTATGAAAAACACATAGACACAAATACCAAAACACATACCTACAGATATATCTGGAAAAACAATTTACAATTTTTAACAATTAAACATTTTTGTAAAATATAGATTTGCGGAAATTGAATATGATTAATGTATCAGTTAACATTCTAATATCTATGGAAAAAATATATACCGTCTTAGGAGTTAATACGACTTGGATTAAACAAGCGACTTTTGTAGCTGAATAAGAATATCCTGTTGAAGAAAAAGATAGAAACAATTGCAATGAAAATAATAACAATCAATTTTCATTTTTAATACAGGTTTTCAACTCATCTAGAACAAAAAACAGTGGAAACGTAAGTCACAATTGATATTTGGTATAGACGTTTGTTCAGACATTCTCTTAGTATCTATGACAACTCAGACAATATTGATATAAACCTAAATAATCTCGAAGTACGAGTACAGACAATCTGTTTGTTTTTGTTTTTTAGTAGTAAAATAAGGAGTGAAAATTTTATTTTTGGAAGGAATGGAACTTTCAAAGAAAGATCACAACATCAGGAATACATTTTTTTTAAAAAATAATAGTTCATATTAAGGCTCTAAGACCGCTAAAAAAGTTAAGAGCTGAAGGAAGGAGGGCATAGATAAGATAGGCAGGTTAAGTGAAGGCAGATCTTTAGCTTGGTCCCCTCCGCATTAATGCTTCTGTACTTCAATGTATTAAAGAATTTTACCTATCTATGCTACATTTAGGCTACGTCATTTTAAGATACAATGACATGACAATGATTGATGAGAATACGATGGTTACATATTTTCTAGCAAGTACTCCAGGTAAAGGCAGGGGAAAATAAGCTTTGGGTCCCTATATTACTTGAATTCAATTATAGTTTCTTTCTATATTTTTGATATTTCTATTCCTATAAAGGTTAGCCAGAGAAACATTTAGTAACGTTTAGAGCCAGACTTTTTATATTTTTACACACTGTGCCTTCCTTGTACATTGTTTGGACGGATAAAATGGTTTTCAGGAAGCTTTGCCTGTCTGTACTCAGTGTAAATCAATAATCAATACCGTATGGTACCTAATTCTCCCTATTTTTTGTACTTATGACAATGTTTCTGTGCCTTCACTCCAGGTTTCCGCAAAATTTCTAGCGAATAAAATTAAAAGAAAATACACTTTTTAATGTAGACACCTGTCACAGAATGATTAATAAACAGAAATAACAGTTTTCTCACCCTCGACAGGATAAACATACACTGCTAAGATCTTTTCTAAGATTTCTGAAAGGAATATCTTTCTTCCATGCAAGCAAAATCGATTTCCATGCAAGCAAAACTGACCCTTTCTAATTCTTTCAAAACTTATTTTAAGCCCTTCACACTTTAAAAAAGCAATTGTGTTTTCCTTCAATCTATCATGCTTTGAACTATTAGTGTACTTTGTAACAATGTTCTTTATACAAGTTGACCTATTCTTTACCTATGTATAAGATTTTTTAACTTGTCTAGTAAACAGAAAGTGAACGACCTTGTAAATTTCATCATCGGATCCCAAGGGGGCAACTTATTGAATCCTACTTCGTGCATGTAAAGCATTTATTCAAATATAGTCATTAATGTCTTGGTATTGATACCGATTGATGGGTCTTTAAAGCTAGCAGTCTGGTATAATCAATAGATTTTTTAAGCAGTTGATTACGGATGGAAAGTGTAGAAGTTGGCGGTGTCAAATATAGTAAACTGTTATTTGTTGTTTTGTTGTTGGTGTTTTGTTGATGGTGTTTTAAGGCATTCTGTGACTAAAGTATTACATCCACATTGTTTACCTTAACTGCTGGGGTAGAGACAGTAGATAATTCTTTCAATGTATTTTTAACTTACACCACCACTACTTTACGCTATGCTAGGTTAATAAGTATGCTTTTGATATCATTTCTTAAGTTTGGTTTAGGCATTTCCAAAGCAAGCTAGGAATGGGAGTCAGCACATCGCACTATTTTCATGCTTAGATCGATTCAATTAACAAACACTGCTGCTGCATTGTCATTGTCGCAATTTGATAGGTGTAATAATTTTTGTATAGGATTCCAATGTAAATTGTGTATGGTTATAAGCAATTTGTTAGTATCTTATCGGTGTTTGTTTTGATTTGGATAATTCTATCCATGTTACTTAACATTGACCCTTATTTTTATCATTATAGTTAACGCACAACAATAATGAAAGTAACATTGGATATGAGCACCTTCTTTGCATGCCAATCAGAAATAATGTTAATGAAATTATCGGTAAGCATATATTTGTCGCTCTATACCAAATAGCCACAATTACTCAACTTGTTGTCGTATTCTGATATTGTTGGCTTATATCCAGCTTTAATCTACAGTTATAGGATACGTTTCTCCTTTTCCCTCAAAAACTCTTCTCCTCCCTTTCTCTCTCTCTCTCTCTCTCTCTCTCTCTCTCTCTCTCTTTCTCTCTCTCTCTCTCCCCCTCTCTCTCTCTCTCGCTCTTTTTCTCTTTCTCTCTCCCTTTTACACTTGTTAAAAAAAGATAAAAACCTACACACATATCTTCACCTAAAATATTTAGCTTATACAAAAAAACTCTCAATAAACCTTTTTCATCAACACCAACNNNTCTCTCTCTCTCTCTCTCTCTCTCTCTCTCTCTCTCTCTCTCTCTCTCTCTCTCTCTCTCCCTCTCTCTCTCTCGTTCTCTGTCTCTTTCTCTCTCCCTTTTACAATTGTTGAAAACAGAGCAAAATCTACCTAAATATCTGTACCTATAACTGTTTGAGTATACAAAAAAACTCTCAATAAAGCTTTTCCATAGCAACCAAAGATGGTCATGTAAAACGCTAAACTCAAAATATAAAGCCCTGCTCCAAAGACTACTATATATTAAGACATTTTACGACCCTTCTATGTTATCAACTTCACAGCTGTGAACCGATATCAATGGATAGGTTTATTTCAGCATAAGCAGTACTCTTCTTTTTCTTTAAATTTATCTGAGAATCCACTTTTAGTGGAATTTTGGCACTTAAGAGTCCGATTAAGGTGCATTCAATTCCTATGGCAGAAATAAACACAAATGTATATTCTTCGTATTAACAAGATAAAAAATCATAGGATCTCTATAAGTTAAGATGTATTATTTCAAAGCATTTGCACACTAAATTTTGTCTTTTAATTGTTTTTTTATTACTTATAGTTCTCATTTCTGGAGAAAAAAAATTAATTTATTTCCAACATTGTTTATTGGACTAGACCTCAACAAGTCAACTTTTGTTTAATGTCCTTGGTTGTTACATTAAAGAAGGCCATTTTCTGCTGTGGGTACTAGTGTTTTTTACTCTCTCTCTCTCTCTCTCTCTCTCTCTCTCTCTCTTATTTGTAGGTGTTGTCAAGCTTTTAGGAAGATCCGAAGACGAGGGGTATGATGAAAAAGATGAGAAAATACTTGAGGTTAGTAAAAAAATGCAAATTTAAGCGTAAGAACCAATATTTATAAAGAAAACCTTTCTTTTTCCTGCCTTTTTTTAATTATTAAAATATATTTATTAACACAATCATTATTATATTAATCATTTCTGAAAACTCTACCATTCAATGAACAAATGTTAGGGAGAAATGTTCCATCTCACCCTAGATCAGTTTGTCTGTCTCATTTCTTAATACTTTTTACCCCTCTACTGTTGTTTTTTACTACACAGCTTTTAATCCTTTAACAGATTTTATTTTTCTGGCAGAGTTAACCTGATTAGATAAAAAATAATAATTATTATAATTATTTTAATAATTATAGTTATTTATTATTATTATTATTATTATTATTATTATTATTATTATTAAATGGAGAGTATCACTATAGAGGATGTACCACAACTAGGCTTCATTGTGATATTTCCAGTCCTCTGGATCCAGTGACAGCTTAGTTGTGTTGCAACCTGTATTGAGTAGATCAATTTCATTGTAAATTTTCTAGATCGTTAATTTACAAATAAAACCATGTGAAGTTTAAAAAAAAAAAAATATTATTATTATTATTGAATGTGTTAATGTCTACAGTTGGAATATCTAGCCGTGATATCAAAATGGAATTTGGAATAAGGAAATATGGTATTTTGATCTTGAAAAGAGAAAAAATTAATAGAACAAATAAAGTTGTATTGCCATCGGGGTGAACGATAAAGGAGAATCATGAAGGAGGGTATAAGTAACTTGGAGTACTAGAAAGTGACTCAGTGAAGAAGAAGGAAATGACTGAGACGTTTAAGAAAGCAAACTTTAATAGGGTTACATTGATATTGAAAAGTAAATTCAATGGAAGAAACAAGATCAAAGCAATTAATACATGGGCTATATCCATCCTCAGATATTTTGCAGGGATATTTAACTGAAAGATAAACGAGTTAGATGAAGTGGACCGCTAAAACTAGAAAGAGAATGACAATGTACAGAGAACTCCACCCCAAAAGTGACGTAGACAGGCTATATGTTCCACGAACTAAAGGCGGACGGGGGCTGATAGGATGTAAAGTTGCTGTCAAAACTGAGGAAAATTCCTTTTGGTGGTATATAAACACCATACAGAATTGATTATTATTGCTGCACAAAATCCGAATACGACGGATGTCGAGGAATCCACTGAATCAGCAGACTACAAAAAGAGGGTAGTTGACAAAGAAGTTAACTCATGGAAGGAGAAGGGGTTGCATGGACAGTATCTGAGAGAAATGGAAGGGAAAGATGAAAATTAATCTTGGAGTTGGCTTAGATAGGAACGGATGGGAACTTGAAAGGCTGTACAGAGCCTTTTATTTTCAGTGCCCAAGAACAGGCTCTCAGAATAAATAGTTTTAAATTCCACACAGATAGGACCAGCGAACCTCCTTTGTGCCGTTTATGCAATGAGAAAAGTGAAAATGTTTCACATATTGTTAGTGAATGTAAGATGTTGGCCCAAAGAGAATATAAGCGTCGCCATGATAATGTTGCAAGATATGTTCACTGGACTAAGTAGAAAGTTCGGCCTCGATACAGTAGATAATTGGTATGGACACTTACCTGAAGGTGCAACAGAAAATGATGTGTCCAAGATCTTGTGGGATTTTACTATCCACTGCGACAGGCATTTCAAAGCAAGAAGGCCTGATGTTGCAGTGATTGATAAATCAAATGGAAAGTGAAAATAATTGATGTAGCAATAACAGGAGATGTGATGGTAAATGAACAAGAAAGAGAAAAGACCGAAAAGTACAGAATGTTGAAGGATGAAATAGCAAGATTACAGGCGATGAAATAAGTGACCGTGATTTCAATTGTGGTATGAGCGTTCGGTGCTGTCAGTAAAAACTTTGAAAAATTTTAAAGAAATTTTGGGATCTACATGAAAATTGAACACACAGAGAAAACATCTGTGTTAGGATTAGCACGGATATGAAGGCTTGTACTTGGTTGCCAAATCAAAAGGAGAAAGAATGTGTGATTGCCCATACAACTTGTTGTACGTGATCACATATAAAATTACCGAGAAGAAGGATCTGTCTCGAGACATTGAATTTGTAAAGACAATAATAATAATGATAATAATATGAGCTGTGGCTAATGTTAGTGCAGTTATACAGTAACCGATGGGTTCCTCGTTCAATTCCCTGAGCGGGCATGGAAAGTTTTTGAACTTTACAAAAGAAAAAGCTATTGGTTGGCGTCAAGAAGGGCATCTGGCCAAGAAATTCCTCATTGCCAAAACAAAGTCTCTCTGAAGGGCACTGTCTAAGCCTCAAATGCTGAGAAAAAATGGCGTTAAACAAAAAAAATAACAACAACAATAATAATAATAATAATAATAATAATCTCCTTAAAGAAAATACACCATAAAAATGAGCATTTGAGCTGAAGTCTGCTATCAATTGTTAGCATTGTTTCGTTTTCTGGTAGGTTTCAACCTTAATAGTCACCATTTTGAGTAAGAAATTCCCAGCTTAAAAGGAAAATCAACCATGAGTTATGTATTAATGTAATGCTTATGATGTTGGTAAAAAATATTAATTCTTTTACCAGACTTCTACATTCCTGTTTCACTATGTTCTTCTGTTCTATAAATTCTGTTTATTATTGTATGTAGTTCTAAATGTCTTAGTTTTATCTAATAACAAAAGCAAAATTAAGGCCAACTGAAAATAGTAGAGAGACCATCCTTTAAATCTTAATCACCAGTTTTTGAATCTGTATTTTCTATTTCAATTATTTTTAAGTGTAGTCAGTAGGCTTGCTATTTCATCAATAATTATAGTAACTACTAGTAATTAAAAAATTTGTCCTATTTTGCTTCACTTAATTATTTTTTCCCATTAAACACAATATCAAACATCTCAGAAAGCGGTACTTTTGGTTTGGCTGGCCTGATTATGTTCCTATTAACAATATTGGTTTCTAATTACTACTTGACAAAAACAATTGTGCATTATAATAACGATTGCTTCGTGGAATAATGTTAGTATATGAAAACTAATAAGAGAAAAGCTTAGAGTTTTGAGATAAGCTGCTGTTTCGTTTTATTTGTACCCATTGAGGTGCACAATATTATGACAGAATCACAAGAAACGTCAAAGACTCCAAAAGAACCGATAAAAAGATATGCAAACTCGCAATTCGGCTGCCTTGATTTAAACGTGTCAGCGAGAGGGTTACATTTGTAACTTCTGCCTTTCGTACTGATTTAATAACATCAATAACAACAACAGTAATAATAATAATAATAACTACTTTTGCCTGGTAATTATGTATGGGCTACATCAAACATTCCCGCTCAGATCGCAGACTTACCAGTCAGTTCCATGACCTTAACCAGTTATGCATGTCCCGAAAGGGCTGATACATCACGCATTTCTGTTTAAAGGGCGGGAGTAGTGGCATCATATCTAGGTGTCGAGAGCGTGGATCTCAAGTTCTGAAGGGATGAGTACCGAGTTCGCACTTGTTACTTAGTCTTGAGGTCTTGGGTAATGCCTCCTTACGGAGACCGTTTTAAGCAAAATGGGTCACCTAAACTGGGAAACGTAAACAGGCCTCACCTGCAAGGTCATGTGCTGTTTCAATTTCTATCAATATCGCACACACTTGAGTGTTATTCATGCACACAGCCTACCGTTATTGGGCTGGGAGATTGATGGGTGTGCTGGGGTTTCTACCCCTGAGTCCTTTGTGGGGTTGCATTGCTCCGCCACTCAATAATAATAATATTATAATAATAATAGTAATAATAATAATGATGATGATGATAGTAATGATCATGATAGTAATAAAAGTAAAAACACCTGCTCTTGTGAATTAGATATTGATGATATAAAAAAACAAGTAATTTGCGTGACTTCTATTCTGTAGACTAGACACAAATTGTACTAATTATTATGAAGAAAACAACAGATCTTGTTCTGACAAAAGAGACGTTCACCAGTGAAATCGTTATATATCTTTTTTTACCAGGATCTGCTTTTTTTACTTTTTACTTTTGAGTTAAAATCCGATGAATCATCAGAACTCACAATTAGTTTTATAATTAGTATACCTTGGTTACCTGTTTATATCTCATACTGTATGATGATTCTCAAAGTCTTTTTAACAGATCTATTTTCTTGCCTCAACATGCGTTTAATTTCGTGGAAAGTGTAGCTTATGGCTAGTAACTAGGATACAACTATATATATGTGTCTTTGCATTTGGTAAGGAAAATATGATTTTAATAAGCAGTGTCTCACCATCAGCATCATCATTCATCATTTTAGCCGTTCACGCCAGTACTGGCAGCTGGCCTCCACAATTTCCTCCACTCCATTTGGTCTTGTGTTTTCTGCATCCATGTTTTGCCCGCCCTCTCCTCAATTTCATCTCGCCATCCTCTCCTTGGTCTTTCCTTTGTTCTGCCCCTTTCTTTTGGACTCCACTCTGTTATCTTCTTTGTCCATCTGTTATTGTTCATTCGGGATATATGTTCTGCCCATGGCCTTTCAAATACACTACCTTCTCGATGATGTCTCTAACTTTGGTCTTTGATCTTATGACTTCATTTCTGATATTATCTTTCCTTGTGACGTTTAACATTGTTCTTTCTATATTCCTTTGTGATACTGCAAGCTTTTGTTTCTGATGGTTGGTCAGTGCCCATGTCTCTGCCCCATAGGTCATTGCTGGTAGTGTGACTGTGTCCATGATTTTCCTTTTGAGGCACATTGGCATCCTCTTGTCTTTTGGAAAAGTGCTATATTGGCCAAATCTTTTCCAACTTCATGTTATTCGTTCGTCGATCTCTTTAGCAATGTCGTTTCCTGTCGTTAGTATTCTTCCCAAGTACTTGTACTGGTCCACTTCTTCTAGGCTTTCTCCATCAATTGTTATTCCTACTTTGTACTTCCTTTATGCTATTTCATTTCACATTATTTTTGTTTTATTTTTGTTCATCTTCATGCCATCTCTCTTTCCTTCTCTGTTCAGATCTTCCAGCAGTTTCTGAAGCTCTTTCGCTGTTCTTGCAAAAAGGATGATGTCATCTGCAAATTGTAGATTGATGAGGTTCTCTTCATTGATATTGATGCCAATATAATTTATCACTTTCTTGAAGATCTCTTCTAACGCTGAAGTAACTATAACTGGAGGTAGTGTGTCACCCTTACGAACACCTTTCATGATTTTGATCTTTCTGCTCAGCGATTCTGTTTTTGCTTGAGCTGTCCCTCCCTTGTATATTTCCTTAAAGATGTTGATATATTTTTCTTCAACATTGTGTCACCTCAGGGCTTTGAAGACTGCCAGATGTTGGATGTAGTCAAATGCCTTCTCATAATCTTCAAATGCCACATGAACTGGTATCCTGTATTCATTTGTCTTCTCCAGTAATTGTGTGGCAGCATGTAAGCAATGTCTTTTGAGCTATATTATCAAACATGGATCTCTGAGTGCATATAAGAGCTTTAGATCCTAAATATGTAATGAAGTACAAGAGGTAGAAGAAACGGGGTATTTATTTTCTCTTTACGGTATTATGTACGTCCTTTCAACATTTTTCGGTTATGATATATGACTTTACTCATAAAAACCTTAGGTATAAGGCTAGCACAAGTATCTCCTTTTGTAATGTTAAAACATTTTGTATCCAGTCGTCTTTATCTTGTGAATAAATTGTAAACAAAGAAGAAGCAAAAAATGATTTGTTTAAATACTCTCTTTAATATTTTTATTTTTCAGGCATTCTCCATTTTTTGTGGACTGGGAATAAACAACTGCTTGCTTTATGGAAAAGTTTGCAGAGCCAAAGCACATCAAAAGGTGGCGCTAGAGGTATTTTGGAACCTTCCAATGTTGGTTACTTTCTGTTGACGCATCTGCTTTGCTTTTCTTGTCCTCTCGACATAACAATATTCTTTCTGTTTCCTTTACTGTCTATTTTTCCTCTATGTCAGTGACATTGTCAATACTAAACTTTATTGTTGTTGGTTTTCTCCAGGTCCTTTCTTACCATACATCAGCAAAGCAGCTTGAAGTAGACAAGTTAAGGGTGAGTGAAATATATCAAGTCTAAGTTGTGTTCACTATACCACTGTACATCTATAACATGTTTTATTGCACTACAAGTAACAAGTAACAATATACTACTACAAGTAACAAATGTACAATTTAGTATTAAAACTGATACTGATCAAAGTAGTGATAAATGTTGAAAGTACAGGGAACGATAAGTGTATATGGATCAATTAAGAACAGGTAAAATATTAGACAGAAGTAGGTGCAATATAAGAAATACTACTACAAGTAACAAATGTACAATGTTAGTATTAAAACTGATACGGATCAAAGTAGTAAAGAATGTTGAAAGTACAGGAAACCCGAACTCTATATTAATGGCTTTGAGAATAAAAGAATAGTGATAACCTGTATACTTATGACAGTATTAACATCAAATTGGTAATAGTGATATTAAAAAATAAAATTCATGATAAAAATCCCCTTTAACTGAGTTAATAGAAATTTCCTAACTTACTACAGGTTTGCAAATCCCACTACTTTCACATATTTACTAAATACATTGGCTTTTTTATACACATTACTTCTATATCGAAATTATTGGAGCTGTTGAAACGTAAACATTCATTTCTAGCAATTTTGCTCAAATAACTTGAAGAAATCTTTATAAACTCATTGCAATATTAATGCTTGCATCTTTTCTGTTGTAAACAGCAACCACAAAAACAACAAAATCAACATGAAATATATAGTCATCGAAATTTCAGCTTTTGTTTGAGGCTGTAAGTAAGGACATAGAAAGGAAATGTGGACTAATGCTTTTATCAATCATTAAATCGTTAATCACCAAATGACGTCTTGTCTTGCAAGGAAAGTCACAGCAGCTAATTTATCAATGTATACTACAATCTATTGTATTGATTAGTCTTCAAAGGTACTTTTCGTTGAATACATTTCTGTTGTTATCTTTCACCGCAGTTGGCCAAGGTGCCATCAACAGCCACAATGAACATCAGGGAACTTACATTTGATGATTTTTCACTTGGAGATGACCAAATGTTAACAGCTGGTATACGGATGTTTATTGAATTTGGTTTCATCAAGAGGTTTCACATTCCTTATGCTGTAGGTAACAAAACAAGTTTTATAACACACAGTATTTTATTAATACTAGACATGATTTAAATATTAGTTTTTTGAAAATTATCTGAACTTTCAACCGCTGGACTTCACAGGTAGCATCAAAAGCTTTCAATCTAAACTTCGTTTATTTCCACCTTTCCTGCTGGTTTCAAAAGAAACGCTGAAATGAGTGCAAGCTAACATTAAGTAGCATTGTTGTGCCAGAGACAGCTACTTGTGATCATCTTGGGATTGCAAATAAAGAAAGCGGGAAATTATACACACAACAAATAAAATAGACCATCTCGCAGTGAAATTAGGGTTTCCACATTCTGGTAAAGAAAGCAAAGTGATTGTTAATACCTTTCATTTGCCTTTTATAAGATTTAGGCATTATTTGCTGGGTATTTGTAATAAAAGGTAATATTGATGGTAATTTTTTCTGAAACATTACAATATTTATTCTATAATTTCAATGATAATGACAAAAATGATTATTCCATGCAACCTTAAGAGTAAAGCTCAAAGACATATATGGTATTGCAACTTTATAATTTGTATATAATATAAAGGGGGTACTTTAATTGGAGGACACTACCGTTCAACAGATGCACAAGCTATTCTTTGGTCAAACTAGTACAAAAATATCATAAAAGGCGGACAAAAACTAAAAAGCTCATTTAACTGACTTCTGATATGAGAGTGAAATAACTTCGTTTTGACACTTAAACAGTTTTTAAACTAAAATTGTATCTTCAATTTCAAACAGTGTCTTCTCCTTGAATGTAATCCTTATACTATTTTTATGGTCTTTTTTTAATCCACTATGTAGTATTGCATTAGCCACAGAAGGTAATTTACTGAGATTCCCAATCCATATCCTACTTCCAAACAAGTAATTAAGAAGATTACTTCATGCAGTACCCCGTATGCTGCAAGATCAAATTTTTACTTGGGCTCTTATTCAACTCATAAGGAGCGTGCTTACATTTTTCCGCAAATCAAATTTTTTCTTTTGAACGCAACTGCATTTTCAATGAAAGAAAACCCTATCTGTTTCTCTTGCTTATTTCTACCTCAAAAAGGGGCTTTCAGATGTTCGTTAAGTCCAAGCATTGATCGAGTTATAATTTTGAGAAAAAGTAGCTATGAAAATGAAAGAAAATATTTCACCTCTGACACTGAAAGGGTAACACTATTACATTACATTAAATTATCATAGAAAGTGTTTCCCATGATACTTTGCTTTTTTCTTTTAATTTACTATCTCTTATTTCAAGTTGTTAATAGCTGTTAATGACATTTTTCTAATTTCTACATATCAACCAGCATCATGCATTTTCAAAAATTTGGTAGCATTTATTTTATTTTCTAGTGTTGATAAGGTCTCCTTAAACTATAATAATAATGATGATTTTTAAGTGAATAGCATACTGAAAACAAAATATCGCTTGTAACCAACAATAAAATTAAATTTTACGTAATTAATCCTTCTACGTCAAAATATGTTAGACCAAAAAATATTCTATATGTTCTTATTGAAAAATCCAATAATTTTTAAAATAGGAGACTCTAATAAGTGGACACTTACAATCGTGGAAAAAAGTTTTCGCATCTATGTTATCCATTAGTTTTAGTTTCCACTGCATTTCTCTACAACCAATCAATTTGTATCATAAACAAGAAAAAATTGTACTTAATTCTCTAGAGGTTCCCTTTGATCTAATATTTTAAGCCAAAGACGAATAACTACTACAATATCTCAAAAGCTTAAAATTTCTTCCGTAGTCCTTGGAAAATTCTGCTCTTTGTCAATACAATCAGCTTAACCTAATTCAACGTTTCCTGTCTTAAAGAAGAGCTTAATCTGTTGCTTGGAGCAGTGACTGCAAATGGAAAGCTAAAACTTGCAAGATATGAATGGAATAGTATCTATGGAATATCACAATTTCAGTCCACATGTCTAATTTCAGTGTACTTGTCCAAAACTATTTTTCATATTTTTGAATTAATCTGCTGTAAAAAATTATTTTCATGCTTGTAATTATCTTTGCTAAAATTGCAATCTTCCCAATAGGGTATTCTTGTACCCTATTCGGTCAGTATTGAGAAATTGAAATATTTATATAATATCTTGAGATGACGAAAAAAAGCAATTGCTTTATGACTATTTTCAGGTTTCACTGCATCTTCCAGTCATGGGTGTCATAAACACCAAGCAGACTATCTGTTTAGCTCCATGCAACATATTATGTGAGACAAGTAATATAACTATGAACACTGTTTATATATGTAATAAGAATAATTCTAGCAATTAAATTCAAAAATACTAATATTTGGCGATTATTACCACGAATTGATTTTTACAGAAATATGAAAATGAGGCAACTTACGCTTTGCACAATTCTTATTTACTTTTGGATGCATAATGTATTAGGTTAGCTGGTATGTTTAGATCATAGTGTCAATAATTTGCTATTTAACGATGAATTGAAAAATTATTGAAGCCATTCACCATTTATTTTGATGACAGTTAATTTCCTGAAATGATAAGCCTATGGAGCTATTTTAAACAATCAAAAAAAGATGTTTTTATTCTAGGGAAAGGTAGTTTACCAACGATTGGTGTAAACTAAGCTTTTAAGGAGCATATATCATCACCTAAAATCATATAACAAGTTATAACCTGTTAAATATTTTTTGCCGTTATATGATAAACGTCACTACTGCATACTATTTCGTTAATTGAATTCATCTTAAATGGGCTTGTTTGCCAACATCCGGACAGATTACCACCCCGCTATTGTTTTCGTAATGCAACAGAGAAGGAATTAACAATGCAGCTCAAAATGACTGCTAAGTTTATAAACAAAGATTAGCCTGCTTGATCAGTGAGGAAGCATTATTACCTTTGTCATACAATTTAGTCTTATTTTGCTTTCTATTGGACAAGGGAAAATAATTTGAAATTAGTTTGAGGTGACGTACTAAGTAAAAGTCACAAAGACAGGTGATTGCCCGAATGTAAAAATAAACTAAGGCTTTGAAAAAATTAAACTGAAAGGTTTGATACTACAGGCAAACGTCTTGTATGAGATCAGTGTTACATCTGTATAACTTTTGATGCAGTCAATTGTTTGATCTCAATATAACATTTATTTATTTATCCTGTTAATTTTGCTAAGATCTTAGCAAGTTAGAGGAAAAGGTTACTCAGATTTACGCCATGTATTTTTCTTTGACATTAAACACACACACACAAAATGAAATATGAACTCTGTACTAACTGCATACATTTTGCAGCATCGCACTGTACCCTACCGAACATCCTGATTCTACCACTAATATAATTTTAGATCTTTAGTATCTATTTGGAGCCCCAGAGTAAAACATGGAGACTTTTTGTTACATACCGCAATTCAACGTTTCCTGTCTTAAAGAAAAGCTTTAATCGGTTGTTGCTTTTGGATGATGAAAATAAGAAAGCTTTTAAAGTAGCCCACCTCTTTTTTCTCGACTTGTGTACTTTTGAGATTCCAGAGAATTTACAGTAACAAAATATATCTTGCAGTACAGAACATTTGTGTCGAAATTTCTGAAAATAAAAAATTTTACTGTAACATTTTTTCCAAAATGTATCATGAACTGGTATTGCTGCAAGTGATAACGACATTTCTCATTGTTTAATGTGTTTTCCTCATATTTTCAGACTCTATGCCGTTTCCTGCTTACTGTCCGCCGGAATTACAGGAACGTCATCTATCATAACTGGAGACACGCTTTTAATGTTGCCCAATCTATGTTTTCAGTACTGACGGTAAGTAAAGTGTATCTCTTTTTCAAAAACAACTTGGCTGCTTAACATAGGTCTGCTCAACCTTCTTAATTTAAGCCTTATTTCTTATGCCCCTTTAAACTTTCCTTTATAGATAAAATAACAAAGAACTTGAAAAATGACAAGGTGCTGTGTAAATTTAGTTTTTTCAACAGAATGCAAATTCTATATTTCCAGTTCTAAATATTTCCTGGCCTATAGAGTAAACAAATGAATAAAAGCTGAAATAACCAGGCGAAAGATGTCTCTTATTATCACTGTTCGTAGACGTCTGCTGAAATTTATAGAATGCATTTATAGGAGGGAAGATGATAAGTGATCAGTGCTAATTAGAAAAGCTTTTAGAAAAAACAACGAACTATATACAGCTAATCACTTTCAATCAAGGTTTGTAGAGTTGTGCTAGGGCGAACAAGTGACATAAGACAATAGAAAGTGTTGGTTACATATTATTCTCAACGTACTATGTACTTGTGAAAGGAATATAAGAATTCTGCAGGTATACTATAGGCATAGATAGAAAAAAAGATGAAGAAATGGACAGACGGACAGAATGAGAGATGGAGGAATGAAGAGATGAAGAGATAGATAGAGAGACAGATAGATGGATAGAGAGATAGATAGATAGATAGATAGATAGATAGATAGATAGATAGATGGATGGATAGATAGATGGATAGATAGATAGATAGATAGATAGATAGATAGATAGAGAGATAGATGGATGGATAGATAGATGGATGGATGGATGGTTCACTCAATCGATCGATCGATCAGTACATACGTACATACATACAAACAAACATACATACAAACAAATATATATATTATATATATATATATTTATATAGTAAGAAGAATGAAAGGTTTTGTCATTAATATATGACATATCCCAGATAATTGCTCAGCTTAAAAAAAGGAGGTAAAAAACTGCATGGATACTGGTTTTCGTCTAGTACTATAATCCAAAAGTTTTCTACTTCTTCTTCTTTATCATTCCGAACACTTCTTCAATACATTAACTCCCACAGTCGTTACCGACGTTTGTGAAACCATAGCACAAATATACATTTTGAAGGTTTCCTTAGGTTGAAAGACTGTATTAGGAATGCCGATGCTATGGGCATGTAATGAGGAGGAATCAGGAAAACCCAATAAAACAAGCATGGCAGGAGGCAGTTCAGAGGAAAAGGAGCAAAGGCAGGCAGAAGCTGAGATGGAGAAATGTTGTAAGGGAGGACATGAGGCAAGTTGGAGCGAATCCGGAGGACTAAAAGGAGCGCGGAAAGTGGCGCAGACTGTGTCGAGTGGCCGACCCGTCCTAGCGATGGAACAAGACCGCAAGAAGAAGAAGAAGAAGATTAGGAATGCCGATTACCTTTCAGAACAACACTACGGAGTAAAATAATTGAATTCTATTAATATGAATTTTAAAATTCGGCAGTTATTTTTTTAATACTTTTTACCTATTTTTTTAGGTTGGAAAGATGAGTGAGTATCTTAGTAGTACTGAGTCCCTTGCATTGCTTGTTGGATGTCTTTGCCATGATTTGGATCACAGGGGATTAAATAATGAATTTCAGACAAAGTAAGTCTCTACGTAATATTTGAGCACTATGTGGTAATTTGGATTTCCTAACATATTAAATTCTTTTTTTCTTGTTTTATTTTAACGTCGTTTTTCTCCAGTAACTAGGGCTCAGATGATGCTCTTCATAGGGACTTGGATTTGGCAGTGAGAAATTTCTTGGCTGAATGCCCTTCCTGACGCCAACCAATGACTCTTTCTTTAGTGAATTTTCAAAGTCGCCCACTTGGAGAATCGAACACGGAATCTCTTACCTACGGTGCAAATGCACTAACCATTAAGCCCCGGTTCTTCTCTTAACAAATTGAATAGCATTTTTAAATGAAAAAACATTTACCAAGTATTTTAAGTCAAGGGTTGTTAAAAGATAGCAGTCATCCATTTTTTTAGCGGCTATCTATCATTATTGGATTTGGAATCAAGTTTCTCCCAGTTTCGTAACTTATTTTCGGAAAAGAGTTGTAAAACCCAACAACTCGGCTATTTTTGAAAAGGTTTGATGGTAAGGGAATGCAAATAGGACGGGCATGTGAAAAAAGGTAAAAACATAAAATGTGTGAATGTAACGAACAGGTGAAAAAGGTTTCAATGAGATATACTTCACTGGATAATTTAATCGNGAAAAAACACTTGTTAAATTTGTCAATTTTAAGCAGAATAAGAATAGTGAATCAACTTCCAGTGCTTAAAAGAAAATTGAACAAAGCAAAACGTCGTATTACCAAGTATTTTAAGTCCAGGGTTGTTAAAAGATAGCAGTCATCCATTTTTTTAGCGGCTATCTATCATTATTGGATTTGGAATCAAGTTTCTCCCAGTTTCGTAACTTATTTTCGGAAAAGAGTTGTAAAACCCAACAACTCGGCTATTTTTGAAAAGGTTTGATGGTAAGGGAATGCAAATAGGACGGGCATGTGAAAAAAGGTAAAAACATAAAATGTGTGAATGTAACGAACAGGTGAAAAAGGTTTCAATGAGATATACTTCACTGGATAATTTAATCGTATAGAACTCAGTCTGCTTTGGCTTTCGGTAGAAGATGAAGAGGTCTAATATTTTAGCTAAATTTTTTTGTAAGTTAAAGATTAGAACCAATGATTCGTTGTTAGATATTTAATTGGAGAAAATTAATACCCTCAGAATTTTTTAATACCTAATTTTCCATACTGAGTTGTAATATCCATTCTGTCTTTAACCAGGGCAGAATCCAACCTTGCAAAACTTTATGGCACTTCAACCATGGAGCATCATCACTTCAATCATGCAGTAATGATTTTGAATAGCGAGGTATGTAGGTGTGATGTGTATATTCATAGAGAATAACCACAGGCGAAATTTTGAGATGTTATCACCAGACCTTTTGAACAAATAAGAGACAAACTTGTAAAACAGAAAATTCTAGTTAGGTTAACTTTTTCTAACAATCATCTAGACAAAGCGGAGAAGAAGGAAGCGGAAATGTTATTGTCTGCTTTGGTACTTAAATGGTTGAATAAATTAACATGCTACCAGCTAAGAAGTTCTAAATTATGTTGTTATACGTAAATTGGTATTACCCAACTTAGCTTAATAAACATACCCATCAAAGTATTTGTGTATATAGTTAAGCAGGGAAGCATAAATAAGCATTATTTAAGTAATAAAGAAATAAAATATATGTGGCAGAAGCAAAAAGGGTCAGTGGGTGCA
Source organism: Morbakka virulenta (assembly GCA_003991215.1). NCBI lineage: Eukaryota > Metazoa > Cnidaria > Cubozoa > Carybdeida > Carukiidae > Morbakka > Morbakka virulenta. The sequence goes on along the minus strand of RDPX01000051.1, from coordinate 2,717,699 downwards.
GAGTCAGCAAATTTCTTGACATCCAACTGATTTTAGCTATTTAAGTATATAAAAATCTCAAGGAACTCAATTTTGAAATTGAGCATTTAGAAATTTATTCTTGCATTGTTATAATGTTTTGCTATTACTATTATCATTATTATTATTGTTTCTATTCAATTCGTAGATGTTAACTTAATTATATCTGTGGTCACCATTACGATCACTGATTTCTTTGCCAATATCAAAAGTACTCTTTTCATGGCCTTCAATTTGCATCACTGCTATCATTACTATCATCTTCGCTATCACCATTACAGAATATTCCAGCCTCATACATTTTTCTGTACACTCTTCATTCATCATTGTATGTATATATAGAAGATAATGTAGAATGATGTTAAATTAGAGCTCCTAAAATGAATCGCTAAAAAGGAGTACATGTAAAAAATAGACATTTATTTTCTTGCAGTTCAGTTTTTAGATCGGCACAACTTTTCAATGGCAAGCTCAACTGTATGAAAAACTAATTAATCAGACAAAAACTATTTCGCTCCGCATTGATTAGAAGTTTCGCTAACCGATATATATACATAATATAATATATAATATATATGCATATGAATATATACCATAAAATGCCAGTATTTTTACAAACATATGTCTGAATATATATTTTCACCTAAACTGCTTATTTGTGAAAGCATTTTTATTTCCTTAACTTCTATTTTTTGGCTCTTTTCATGTTTTAGGACAACAATATTTTTCAAAATCTAGGTTCAGAGGAATACAGCAATGTAATGAAATACTTAAAGCACTCTATTTTAGCTACAGACCTAGCAAAATACTTGAAGTAAGTATTCGCTTCTCTTCATTTCTCTTTTCTTTTCATTAAAATAGCTTTTTAACATGCAAGATTAAAGATATCAACTCCCTTTTCACCAAAAATGGATGAGCTTTTCTTCAACTTTTTATCAACCGTTTTTCCCATCTTTACATTGATGTTTTAATTACATTTAAAATTCAAGACCTTATTTTTACCCCTTGTCTCTGATTTTTCTTCCTAAACGTAAATAGTCTTTGCTTCGGGTAATAAGTCAGATTAACTGTCTTCCTATGGAAACAAAAAAAAGTAATTACAAACCTTCACTCAATTTCCATTTTAAATTCACAATCACATTAAGATTCATATTCACATTAACATTCATATTCACATTCACATTCATATTTACATTCACATTCACATTCACATTCACATTCACATTCACATTCACATTCACATTCACATTCACATTCACATTCACATTCACAGTCGCACTCATAGTCACATTCACATTTTTTTAAAACATCTACGTTTTTCTTTTCCCTTTTTAATTTTTTTTTAAATGTCTCTATCCTCTAAAATATGTTATTGTTTATTAATTTTGTGCTCTGAAAACAAAAGGTATGATAAGTAAAAATATAAACACAATGAATGACTTGATATATGTGACCATAATTGTTATTTATCTTTTTTCATGTTATGTAATACACTGTGGCCTTTCTTTTCCTTTAGGCACAGGGAGATATTTATTCCAATGATCAAAGAGAGGAAGTACAATTTCAACAANACATTCACATTCACATTCACATTCACATTCACATTCACATTCACATTCACATTCACATTCACATTCACATTCACATTCACAGTCACACTCATAGTCACATTCACATTTTTTTAAATCATCTACGTTTTTCTTTTCCCTTTTTAATTTTTTTTTAAATGTCTCTATCCTCTAAAATATGTTATTGTTTATTAATTTTGTGCTCTGAAAACAAAAGGTATGATAAGTAAAAATATAAACACAATGAATGACTTGATATATGTGACCATAATTGTTATTTATCTTTTTTCATGTTATGTAATACACTGTGGCCTTTCTTTTCCTTTAGGCACAGGGAGATATTTATTCCAATGATCAAAGAGAGGAAGTACAATTTCAACAAGATGGAGCATCGAGGCTTGTTAAGGTACCTTTACTACAACCTTGCTTTTTGGTCCATGAAATATTTTTCCAGAACTCAAGCCAATGTACCAGCAAGCTTGATGAATACTATATTATACTTTTCACTTTAAAGTATATTATCGTATTTATTAAACAAGAGCTTTTACAAAGACGATACTAAATAGTTTTACAAGGACTATAAAGATTAGATGGGGAAGTTTCAATCTTGCCAAGTACTAGAAAATAGCTATTGAGAGTACGGAATATATTTTGCATACTAGGTAAAAAAGGTTTAGAAAGCCAGAGTGTTTCAAAACCGCAGCACGATGAAAATTATTGTAATAGATAAAAACATTACCACAAAAAGCTAAACATCAATACAATCAAAGAAAAATTTGGAGTTATAGATAAATTTGAAATTCTTGAATGACTTGGCAAATAATAACGATTCCAGCAAAGAAATAGTAGTAGTTTCGTATGGCTTTGTTGTTTATATTTCCACTCCAGTTCTTTTGAGCCATTTAAAGTATTTCTGACTGCAGGAATGTATTGTTGTGTATCCGCCAGGGATCTTTGTCATTGGACAGGTTAGGACCAGGTGTTCTGTGTCCTGAGGGGCAATTTGACATTTAAGGCAAGTAGCAGACTCTCGCAGGCCTCATTTGTGCAGATTGGCAGCGGTTCTGCCATGGCCTGATCTCAGCCTGTTGGCCGTGGTCCACTGTCTTCTATTGGCGGTCTTGAAACCTGGTTGCAGGCGTGTAGGTTCTTCTATAAAGTCTCCCCCTCTTGGGATGTTCTTTTTCCAGTATTCTGTCCACGCCCTATCTATGTTGAAAATACTGCTGGATATCTTGTAGAAAGGGCGGCGTGATTTCAGGCGATTGGTTTGCGGGTGTGCGCTGACGATGGTTTTTAGTGGGAGCCCATCAGGGAGTTTCTGTACTCTGGTCCTCATGTCTTGGAGGGCTTTTTGTCTTCGTAGGTAAGGGGGTGCTATTCCACTCAGGGTAGGTAGCCATGGTAGGGGGGTTGACTTCAGAGTGCCTGTGATCTGTCTCATTGCTGCGTTTAATTGTGTGTCTATGTGCTTTGTGTGACTACTGCGCTCCCATACTGGTGCACAGTATTCGGCGACACTGTAGCACAGCGCCAGTGTGGATGTTCTTAGCACATTCTGTTGAGCTCCCCATCCAGTGCCTGCTAGCTTTCTTATGAGGCTGTTTCTCTTCTTTAGTTTATGTGTGGTGTTCTCGATGTGTCTCCTGTAGGTAAGTGTGCGGTCCAGGGTCACACCTAGATATTTTGGCTGGCTGTCTGGTGGTAGTGTATTGCCTTCTACTTTCACGTCGAGGGTGGTGTCGGCCTG